>JAECUM010018922.1:0-33562 GCA_016617855.1 Megalonaias nervosa
GTTTAGTTCAAATTTTTCCTACCAGTGTATAAATATCAAGAATACAACCAATCTGTTTTGATAGATTGCAGGGTATCTACAAAGTTGTTACAGGAAAAACAAATTGCTCATATGTATGAAGGCTTCAGTAGGTAAAGCATCCAATGAACTCAGTGCAATGTCAGCTGGCGAATGCGTAGATAATCCATGTATGTTCGTAATGCAGAAACGATGACCTCTTTCTAATATAAGTAGGTTATAAGCGTTGCGACTTCACTAGGTTTCAAAACCATACAGTGCAACGAATAAAGCAATAATTTCATACAAGATCTTTGTTCTGACTGCATTAAAGCCAATAAAGCCGAATAAAGAACGACAAACTTGCTATTTGGCATTTTTTATCCAAGTATCAAGTTTGCTGTAAATACATGCAATACTGCCTGAATGTCTACATGAGTCTGTTTCTAGGACAGTCTCAGTTCATAAAATCCAATGTCCGTGTCTTCTACTGATGAGCATTCATGAAAATCAGTTATATTATTTTTTAGAAGTTTATATGAATCACCTCTTTATAGAGCACTGAAAATATGTCTCCAGTAAGTGATCCATTACTACTTTTGAGAGACTCAGAAGAAGCATATCTCATGCTACAGTCGGATGATGGCACGGATTGCAGAGAAATACAAATCCAAACGTGCATGTTTTAAAGCACCAACCATCTCATTCATAAATTAAACGTAGAACCGAGGGATAATATTCCATCTTGCCTTGTGTCATTCAACACTGAAAATCTGTTAGAAATTCTTCTTGAAAGAATAACTCTGCTGTATATATTTATGTACAGCTTGACATCACAGTCCATATTCAGTGATTAATACCGCTTTGAAATGATTTATCACTAATTCGTCATATCATACATTGTCCAAAACGTTTTGAGTATCACGAAAAGCTACGTACAGTTTGTTTTGGTTTCAATTAGCATAACCAGCTACTTCGTGGACCAAAAAAAGAAGTTATATTGCAACCTAGACCCTTTTGAAAGCCACCCCATGGACTGTGTTAATCTAAAACGTGGTAGATTTTAGATCAGCAACATCAACATTAAATTCACACAGTCAGTACGAAACCTAGGTGTTACTCTCAACAGTACTCTCTCATTGCACCAACATGTCATGAATATATGCAAGGCTGCATATCTTGAGCTGAGACGCATCAGCTCCATTCGCAAGTATCTTTCAGTTGATGCCACTAAACCACTTGCGTGTTCCTTAGTACTTTCAAGACTGGACTATTGTAACTCAATTCTGTCTGGTTCGTCTCAATATCTTCTCCAGAAACTTCAAAAAGTTCAAACACAGCTTCTCGGATCATCCATAGAGTACCACGATCAGAGCACGCCTCCCCCCTGCTCTGTACCGTACACTGGCTATCCATTCGATCCAGAATTAAACACAAAATTTGTTCCGTGCTACGTTTCACAGACGGGCTCCAGTCCAACATATCTATCCGACCTCACCCATGTGTACACACCAGCAAGATACTTACTCTCCTCTTCTGACACTCGTATTCTCATTGTTCCCACTATGAAAATGAAATCATATGAACAACGTTCTTTTGCATACCAGGGCCCAGCAACGTGGAACGAATTGCCCACTGAACTTAAACACAAAGACACAGTGATCTCATTCAAGAGCGCTCTTAAAACTCACCTATTTCAACTGCAAGAACAGACTTAAAGACCTAATAATGTTTCCTTACCTTAAATATTTACAGCATGTTTTCTGTTTTCTAATTTCGTGGTGTTTGTTTTTATTTTGTAATCATATCATTATATATGTTTTTTAAGTGTTGTCAAATGTTGTAAAGCGCTTAGAGTTTCTGAAGACTAGGCGCTATACAAAGTCCTCATTATTATTATTATTATTATTATTATTAATTATATACACAAACGCACATTTCCATTGGTTGATGCCGACGAAGAGTACATAGGTATACATTTTGTACATCCACATCTTTTGACATTTTCTGAGAAAACACGAGCTCAATGTGTATTTTGTTGAAAGAACATCAGCTACATCTGCTTCGATTTTTGTTTAATAAAATTTACTTGATTGATAGTAGCAAAATTCATGTACCTGCTTTATCTTTAGGGAGGGTTTTATCAATCCGAATTGATTTACTTAATTCTTTGTAGTTTTATCACTTCGTACGTGTAGAGTTGAGGTCCATAAATGATGGCGACCCTTTCTCTTTCGCTCTATCACACACACACACTCTCTCTCTCTAATCAAAAGATATAGACAGCTTATAAAGGTGACTATAGTTCTGGCTACCCCAAATGCTTACAGCGAGTTTAAAGATGAGCTTGTGAAGATTTAAAGGTACCTACAATACAAAATCCCAGACTTTGACTATCATCGACGCTTTACCAAGCGAAATTTCAAATTCTGGACAATAATTTCAATACATCACAGGACCGCAACAAAACCTTCGAAGAAAACTACGAAAATACTTTTATCTTCCGTTTATCCAATCAGTTATTCGCGAATATTATTAAATAAATGTGGATGCCATCATGATTTTTTAAACATTTCTCGTATACCCGTAGCGAACTATTCCCACTAAATTGTAAATAAAGACATTCAAGGCAAGTAATGGGAGACCCGTGGAATATAATTTTCCTAGAAAACACAAAGCTGAAAAATGGAATTAAAACGAACAAATATCATTTTGTTGAATACACAATCACGTGTTTAGCCAAAACTTCCACGCATTATCGGAGCGTTTTATGCGTATAGTTATTATACTCATTCGACTTCTAATTCATTTTCCATAGAACATAATGTTAACATACTAAAATTCAAAATAATGTTTGCATTAGTTTGCTATAGAAACCATACATACTTCCATTCATTAGAGTTATATAAACTGTTTAGCCTTGAAATAAAGGTGATTCGGCGCACGTTTTCGAACCTCGTACTACTAAACAAGGCGACTTCCTAAACAAGACTGCGCCGAATAACATAGGTCTCGCACCAAGAATCCATATGCTATTTTATAGGTATGAAATACAAGATATAAAAATAAAAGTAAATAATTTGTTCTCAACTATGATACATAAAAGAAGGTTTTATGGAATGGCTAATGGAATAAAGTGAAATCCATTTACTATCCAATAAAAGCATCGCACAATATTTAGTACTCAGTTTTTTTATTCCCCCACCAGTTAGCTGGTTCTCTGGCTGTAAACTAAGGAGTGGTCAAATACCTTTATCCGCAATGCTATGATTACCCGCCATGACGCTGAAGAACTACATATACATGTACTTCATCTAACATACGCAACAAATGAGAAAACTATCCTCCATACAAATCTTTGCTTAGTCTGGTTTTACTTTGTTCTTCCTGCAGTATGCGCTTTTATTTCCCTTTTTATGGCAGTAGTATATGCTCGTCAGCAAATGCCATATAAGCTTTTACTCAACCGGGGCACTAATTTCACAAACTCCTGTTGTTCGGTCGCGGTTTAAATTTTTTTTCTCGTACTTAATAAGTGGTGGGATAATTCCGTGAGCTATTTTCATTCCTCTGACAATAAGGAATCCCTTTCTTAATTATGTCCATACTTACAAGTTCGACTCCTGCCATTCTCATTTCCTCTGGTTTAAATAAGGTAACGTAGGAGTAACTGGTCCTATCATCCACTTTTAAAATATTGTCTCAACCATTAACGATCAATGACGATCATAGCCAATAGTTATGTACGTCAAAATACAAACATATCAACAATTTCAAGACATTTACTACAGTATGTAAAAATACGTTTATAGCTGAATTGTTAAAATCTTTTCAACATGTGCAATTTTATCAAATGTTCTATCATTACAAGGATCAAAATGATTTAAAACAAACTGTGTTTTATGTGGCATATCGTTTGCTTGGTATGACTGTTTGCATGATAATTTCATACGTTGTTTGCACTTTTTCTGGTTAACCTTTCCAACAGAACCATGAAACTTCCTCCACTGAAATACCTTTCTGAAAGACCTTTTATATTCTCTAAGGAGGTTAGGTATATTAGTCCAGAAATATAGGTTTCACATAAAATGCACTATATCAATTCAGCGTAAGAACGTAAGCAAGAAAAATATATCTTGTTGTTGTTTGTTGGGGTTTTATTTTTTTCCGAAGTCAGATTGAAGAGCGTTTTGCTTCATTATCATCTCCGCCTCCCGTCTCATCTGGTACAATATCTGACCCACCTTTAACTGACATTACCAATAAAACAGTATATACCCAAACACAGAGTGAATTAATTTTCAAGAAATAGTTTTTATTTCTTAAAGTAATCATCAGAAGGTTAAACATTTCCTACAATCTAAGTTAAAACTCAATAAATGCTACGTTAACACATTCAAACGTGTTTGGCCGTATGATTTCAGTGGAAAAAATCTAATGCACGCATGCTATTTTCATGAAGTTTAGTATTCGTAGTATATTAAAAGAACATGGGCCTTTGTAGAAAGGTACACCCATTTCTCAATTTCTTTATCAATCGCCTGCCAAGTCATACGAAAGACTATAAAATGGTGCTTACAGCTGCCTCGGTAGGCGCTCAGCATTATGAGGTTAGTGTTAGGACTGGTCGGCCTGGTATCAGGATAATGTGACATTTCTGTTACATGTCTGCGACAAGATGCCCCAGTGCTAGACATCACTATAAACTGCTACACTGCAGACATCGTAGCGATATGATTGAAAATTGTTAAAGATACGTTAAAAATCCAAATCACACACACACACACGCACACACACACACACACACACACACACACACTTTTACTCTGAGTAAATAATATGAGTATAAACCGCGATTATTACGATTTATTGATCAGGTACTGTTTATATTATGTTTGCGATAAAGCAGACGTGACAAGTCTTTCACCTCTAGTAAAGAAGCAATGTTCTGTGAAATTTTCATAACATTCACCTCGAAAATTAAGATTAAAAGGTTTAAGTTATAATATCCCCTTGTTGCTATCTAGTAAAATCCTCGAAAGCCCATGAAGTTCAGCACGAGATGATTCATCTGTTTTACAGGTTTGCTATTGTAATCAGTTTGATACTTGTTCCTACGATTTCACAGTTTTGCTCCCAATACATACACAAATTTACAAGAAAGTCATAATAGATATAGTTTTGCGAACAAATGTCAAATCATCATTGGTAAAACATAAGCAGATATGTTGCATTTGAAAAAACGTTACGGCTTCTATTTCATTCTCATGGCGACAATAGAAAAAGCTCTCGTGGACTTAGGGTACAGTAGTTCTGACAGGTGTTCTTTTCATATACCATAAACAGAAATTTTCTTTGAAAATAGTAATTCAAGTCGCTAATATAACTAGACATAATGTTTTGTGATTTGGGAAAACTAGGATACAGGTAGAACTGTATGTACTGTAGCTGTACGCCAGTGTAAGGGATACACCCTAATGGAACGGTCACATCACGCCGAACTATAATACACAAGGGCTCATATCTCCATGTAGATATCAGCTTAGAAATACTAAACTCATCTGCATTGTTAACATTCGAATCTGCCGATATGTAAAAAATCCAAATATTCTAATAGCTGGTCATAATAACAACTGATTGATTGAAACTTATCATTACCATTTACCCTGGCATATAAAATCAGATACCCTTGATATAAGATATGTGTTGTCTATATGTTGTTTCGATTTTTAACGTAGCCTTAACAAATTAGTCATATCGCTACGATGTCTGCAGTGTGGCAGTTAGTAGTAATGTCTAGCACTGAGGCATCAGGCCTCAGATATGTGGCATCATGTCCCACGCAGTCAAATTATCCTGAAACCAGGCCGACCCGTCCTAACACTAACCTCTTAATGTTGAGCGCCAAGCGAGACAGCTGCTTGTACCATTTTTATAAGTCTTTGGCATGACTCCGCCGGGGTTCGAACCCTCGACCTACAGCATCCAAAGCGGACGCTCTAACCACTTAGGCCACTAGAGCAGTCGATACAAGAAATGGCTACACGAAAAACAATATCAGGAATTTATAAAAATTTGTTCGTCACATTTAGATACTGTGTACATTCAATGACCTTCATCATCTACGCATCACCTACGGATGCTATTTTTATTTCTGTTGTTGATTCATAAGGTTAATGTCTGAAAACTGGCAAAATAGCAAAGAAATTAGAAACAAGAAACGATCAAGAATTCTGTTTAGATTCTGGCGCTTGAATCGGCGTCAATTTAAAATACAAACATTTTACTGATCTTTGATAATTTTAAGCGAGAAAATAGTCTTACATTTGATATAATTCCAACATTTATTATGATATTCAACGAGACATGATCAGTCAAACGAAAAAAAAAATCCGGTAGGTGAACAGAATGAAGATTGTTATTTATCATTTTAGAAGATATAGAGCTCTACATTGATCTAGTGATAACATCTTTGAGATTACAAACATACGTTTCCTATAACTAAAACATTTTTTGCTTTCGTCAATAAAAATTTAGCTACGAATAATACATGTCAGTTATAGATCATATGGGCTATTATCATGTCAACTTCCTTGCGAAGTCATAAAAAGATAATTTCCATTCTTCATCGTGCCATTTGCATAAAACACGTTAATAAGATACGTTTAGTTGAATTATGATGGTGTTTTCTCGGAACCGTCTAAAAATGATATTTGAGTACCTCATTGAATATAGAGGTTTTATCATCGCTTATACATGCAAACGCGTTAAATTTACAGTAGCTTACTATAATGTTCTTGAATGCGTTTACAATCTATCGTATGCACTGACGAAGACAAGTTTCTTGTCCGAAGGAAATGTGCTTAACTTGTCCTGAAAAATTGCAACTAGCAAAACAGATTTCTTTTACTAATTAGCTGTATACATAATTCAATTGTGTACACACGTGAAAAGGTCTAAGAGCAATGCACAACAAATGGAATTGGAGGAAAAGTACAATTACTTCTTTGACCATCATAAATCTTTGTATGTCTGACTATGAATTAATGATGCTGTATTTATAGGTTACTGAATTTGTACGGGAAAACACGAAGGAGTTTATCTGAACTATAATTCACTCATAACGGCCATCAGTATTGCTTAGAAAAGAAAAACAAGTTCATGTTTTCCCAAAATTAAAAAGTACCATTTTTAACACATACTCATTGCGTTTTTCTCATAATTCTGAATAATAAGAACTCATTGCATGAAACAGAGTAATTTAATTTCTGCTGGATTTCAACGTAAATACATAACTCAACAAATGCACATAACAGTATTTATGCCCACATAGTACGGCCCAACGACCTTGCAACTTGGTATAATATCGCGCGCTCAGTCATTTGTTTGAAAAAGATATCACGTTTTTGACCGCTTAAAATTTAAATTTAGATTCATACTGTGAATAAATGCGCACTGAAATAAATTTTCTAGTTGGTTTGGAATGGACGGATTTTGTTTTGTTTTTCCGATCTAACTTATTCCTGCTGTTCTAGTTGTAATAGACTGTGTGCATTGGCTGGGCCATTTCCGTACGATGTACATGGGACTGTTCATGCGTTTCTGTTCTGTCATCGACAGTTTTGAACCATACAACAAGAATCATTTTAATCAATATCTTCAAAAGCACTCAGGATTACATGTTGTATGCTAGGGAAAATCAAACTGATTTCGTATTTGAGTGTAGTAAATACTCTTTTGGACTGTGATTTATATTTTCGAAATTACAGCATAATTTCGCTGTGTGGATCACTTTTTGGAACCCATGTAATTCTAATTAGCATAAATAACTAAGAAAGTACATTTTGTGGAAATTCAACATGCAAAGAGGTAACTTTATTTTATTGCCACTATTTAAAGGCGAATATATATTTATGTCCTATCAATTGCATGCTCTTTGTTGTAAGAACGCCAGCTATGTACATGACCTGTGTGACTTGTATGACTGCTATAAATCAAAACATTTTCCCAAAAATTAAAACGGCGTTATTGCAAGGCAGATGGGGTGTGACAGCTCATTTCACAGGTAAAAATAAGGCTTCTTCATCATCTGGGCTTACTGACGCTGAGACTTTTGCTTTTCTGCCCATTTCAACATTCTTCAGATGCGTTTATTTTCCAATTTAGTGTTTGGACTGAGTTGTAAGATGAGACTATCCGAAGATCACGGGATAGACCTTGTGCTTAAAATACCATTCTAAGTTATTGTATAGACCCTTGAGAGTACGGCTCATAGTCCGAACCATTCGATTTGTGAATCGTTATGAACATTTATCCAAGATAATTGTATAAATGATCAGAAGGGTACTTTCAGTACAGACTGTCTCACGTTTGACATTGTAGATATCACGTTCATTCTCTCGGATGATTGAAAGCTTCTTTTGTGACTCAGTTAATTCATTCGCATCGTTAATTCATGTTCTAGCGACAGTCGAACCCGTGATTGCAGAGTTACGACAGCTGTAGAGTTTCCTGCAGCTACCAGCCTCTTTACCCCCTCAACTAAGCGCACATGCCCCAAAGAAGGATGGAAAAAGTCTGACGTAGGCATTCATGTGTAGCAAACACACTTGCATATTGACCCAGTTGTTATTTATCCTCCAGGTGTATATATATATATATATATATATATATATATATATATATATATATATATATATATATATATATATATATATAAAGACACATTAAATTCGGTCTTGTTTGACAATTTGTTTCTTAAAAGTTGTGTAATTTTTAAATATAGGTTTAATATGTTACTCCACCATGGTTAATACGTTATCTCACGTATGCGCTCACCTGTGTCTGCTGATTAAGAACTATACAGCTACGTAAGTATAGTTCACGAAGATCATGTAAACATGTGATGAGTATATATTGGCTAATATGTTTGATAGATTTTTCACGAATTATCAAATTATAAACATGTCGTTAACATTTGCCATACTTTTCGCAACAATCAGAAAGACAAATTTTTCCCCGGAGGAGCACCAGGTGGTCAAGGGGTCTAAAGCTCTCGCCTTTACCGATCAGTGCGATCTCACCTCTGTCCGAGAGGGTTTGAATCTCGGGTTCGGCCATTGCGGGTATGTGAGTAAGCTACCAGCAGTTTCATGTGGGCCGGCGTTACTTATCTGGGTTACCATGGGTTCTTCCTCCAACAGGTATACTAGCCGCCACATATGGCCTATCTTGCGCTGTAACCCCCAAACCACAACAGTTCCCCCGAAATATCCATAAATACGAAAATTGATAATAATTTTTATTCTACAATGCAAGGTTGATTTACAATCAAGAAAAATCACACAATAATATATGATGCAATATCAACTGTTTATCTATTTAATCAGAGTGGCTAGAGCTACTCAATTAATGGTAAAATGACACGTATTCAAATGCGTTAATAAATTCACTTCTAAAGACTTTCGATGTAAGCCGTAACATAAGGCGGAATGAATGCCCACCTATCATATGCTAGGAACCCATTCTTTAATTGTAGCTGTTTTGCTTTAAGATTTTAGGCATTTTCAGAGCTCATTGATGTTACTTTCATTTATCTGTCAGTAAACATTTATATTCGTTATAAATTCGTCCAGTGTGCATAAACGTTCAAGGAAATCTGCTTTATGATGGTATTAGTTAAAAACAAAAATAAAAATTAAAAGCAGATGAAAAGAACGCTGTCTTTATTTGATGTTATTTCCATTATTTTTTTCTATGGAAATTTGGTAAAAATTGAGCTTAAGCAGAACTTTCTCCTAGAGTTAATTGGTACATTTAGCTGTTAAAGCTTCGGTGTTAGGCAAAACATGTTGGTCAATGTGCAATCAGGGTTGTACAGTTATAGTTACAAAATGGTATAGCTGGTAGACATGGTTTCATGCCCTATAACATGTGATCTTAATATCATTTCCACTTATGTCTCTTGTTATCAACTCAATGCTTAGTAGCTGGCGTAAGGTAACGTAAAAGATTAAATGTGAAAAGTGAAAAGATGCATTAACCAAGCATTTGCATAATGACCAAAAATTCAACGAGCAAATATACACACTATTTTGAAACTTCGCAATATTATCGTATGCAGTTATTGGAGTGAATATTTGAATTAAAATGACAACAACATAAAATAGAAGAAAAAAGAAACATGACAAATAAAAACAGAAAAGCAATAAAATAAACAAACATGATAATGATACTAAATGAAAGATAAGAATCGCAAAGCGATATCAACACTATCAATTACGAAATTAAACTAAGGCACCTGAATATGTTGCTTCTCGGGGTATATACAACACGTACCATTGCTGAATATAGCAGGAAGTGTGAACTTGGCGTACGAAATTTTGAAATAGGTGTGGAAATTAAATATGTTGATAAAATTAATTCAAAAACACGTGCAAACCTGTTCGCATGCTCTGAAATCTTTAATACGCATGCAGTTCAGTTTACACTCAATCTATTTCTGATACATCTAGCTATGATAAGTGCATGTAAATTCAGGAAAGCATGGTCTTTAGTCGTATTATTGAGAAAGAAAAATACAGAAAAAGAAAAACGCAAAGGGCTTTCCAGTGTAAGCAAATCCACGGGAACAATCATTTAAATTTGTATCACTATTTGTTGGGATCGATTATGATTGAAAAGAGTGAGGAGTAAAGATTGGGTGTTCATGCATATTTTGAATGGCCCTTTTATTTACAGGTAATTGTATTATGTGTGAAACACACTTTAGGATTTAGCAGTGACGTCTGGATCTTCAACATGTGCCATGTCGACAGGTGTGTTGACTCTGATCCCAGTAGGTTCCAGTCGCACACGAGAAAATGAACGGCTTGTTCCATGCACACTGGATAAATTTCGTGCAATCGGCCGGATGTTGAATGTATCCATGACTGATGTGATCACATGCACCTAAAATCGAAAAAAGGACAATGAGGATATTTTGATACGAAAACGATTATTTACATTTTAACTTTTTTCTTTGTCAACTATCCAAGATACACTGTATTTTATCTTACAACATTGTGTAGGTATCATTCTAAATAAGGATGACAACGAAATCAAAACAGTTTTATTCACAAGAATGATTACAAATATTTGATTAAGGTAACTTTGAGCAATTTTCCAAATACGATAAAGGTGTGACAGAGAATATTATATTATTGAGGACCGATTCAAGGACATTCTGGATTATATCATTGAGGCACATCAAGGGAATTGGTCCATCAGCACTTTCAAGACTATTTGAATTCATTTGGAAAATTCTATACTTTTGGACTTGAGATAGAAAATTCCGATTATTTGGGATTTAATTCAAATTACTTTAAGTTACTCTTAAAGTTTAGCTGTAACTTCGAGAAATAGATTATTTGTTGATTTATTAAACGTGTTTTGTTTGTTTCTTTTACGTAGTTTCAGACCATAGGGTCGTAACAATTGACTGAGTATGATAACAAAAGCTATATAAATTACATGAACACTGTGTACCACTACTGTTTCCAAGATTACAGTTAAAAGTATATCCCAATTACTTGTAGAGGCAAAGGAAGAATAGAATTTAGTCCTAGGCCTATGGCGGTAAGTTTCTCATCCGGCAAAGAAGTTGTTTTTTGCTTCTCCAAACGCAATGACAAATCTAGCTACAAGATCACTACAACTACCAACAAATCCTTAGTTTTCATAGACCTGTAAGGCTTTTGTAGAACACGAGAAGAGAATTTCGTTCGTTTGAGCCTTTATTACTTTTACGAAAGATATCAAGAATTAGGTCTTCGGCAATGTAATGAAATAGATTATGGTATGTAGGATTTAGGAAAATTTTTGTGCAAGATGTTTCTTACAAACCATGCAAGAAAGATTAATCCACAACTATACCGGATTATTGATCATTATTGATGTTTATTTTATTTTTGCGGCGAAAGATCAGAACATTAACATTTGAGCTATTCCTTGTTAATTGTATCCTAGTATACAAATGAAGATATCAACACTTTTAAATCAACTCCTTGTCCTCTAAAACAAAATAGTACAATTTTTCTTTTAATCTGCCAGAAATCTCATTAAGTTCTACAAATATCGACGGCCATAGTGAAAAAAAAAAAACTTTAACGCAATATCCCGATAAAAACAATCTACAAACAGAATTTGCAACACAATTTCTCGTATTGCCAGGTCACAATCTATATACGAGTTTCATTCCAACCTGACAACTTTATAATTAAATCGACACAATTCTTCTGTGTTTAAAATACTTATACACCGACTAAAATACAAAAATCAACAAATACTATTTTCTGTAAAAAAAAACCCACATCAATCATATATACATTACCAGGTATACTTACAGTTTAATGAATTACACCCAGATCCGACGCCACCCGAAGCTGAAGTAGTCCTAGCAGTAATGGCAGAGGCATTACTGCAGCTGCCAACGTTCTCTGGCCAGTCACAGGTTTGACTGATTGGATTGAACACGGTACCGGTGCTGCAAGTCATTTCTTGCCAGATGCCTGTCGCGCAAATCAGGAACTTTCTACAATCGTCCGAATTCTCCATTTTAGCTCCATCGTTACATTCTGGGGAGAATAGGCAATATATTCGAAAAAAAATACTATGTTAAAATTACTGATCATTCTACTGAAGGTTTGGGTGTTACAGGTATAAAACTGAATGATATGGTTTCTTTGTTAAACTCGTGTACTGCGCAGAAATTCAAATATAATACAATTTCTGATTTGTTGGATCAAACCTCCAGTTAGATGTCCTCTTCAAATAAATATGTAATCGCAAATGGCAATATATATCAGAAGATAATTATCAAATAGATCATCACTAAATTGTACTGTTTTAAGATCTCTTGATCGTTAAAATAATGGTATTGCGCTAATATATGACATCAGTACAACAATCATATACACTAACATAGCAGCAGCTGTGCCTAATCGTAGACGCTGTTTATACAAATCATGTCCGGGACTAATTGTCCCATCTTTTCATATACATACATAAAATCTTGTCGACACCCACTACCTGTTTCCAGCAAAACTTTATCCAAAGCCAAGGGCGGCTGTAAATGTTTGCTTGTAAAATAAAATATGCAAATTGTGTCATCTTTGTTTTCTGCTTTTTTTACTTTTTTTCTAGAAGAAACCCATAGTCTGCGCGTTCTCTCTACACTGAATCCACGTGCTTCTTTTCCAACGAGTTCATTACAGTCAGATCGAATGCATTTATTGTGCATTTCCTACGATTATTTTTTGTATATTAAATATAAAAGATCTATTAAGTTATTTTCCCCTGAAAATCCGTCTTCCAAGTGAGAGACATATAATTCTTCTTCGAAAACTCATGGACATCGAAATTCTTCTGATGTCTTTCTATTTTAGAATGAAAGCAATGTTGGAACATTAAAGTTTACCAATGATGATTTTGTTCATGTCCTACAGATGCAACTTATCATCTACTTCTTTTGATATTACGCAATACACAATGAGTGGAATATTCTACTTATATGTACTGATGGTCGCGATGCTGGATATGCGGTACACTTACTTCGACTGTCTCCATCTCCAGCGCAGTTTACTGAACTTCGATAGTTGCACGTCAGTTGTTCTGGATTCCAGAACAACCCTAGAGTGGCGTTACATTCTTTCTTAATGGCAACCGCTGTGCTGGATGCGCACTGGAAGTAGACGTGACTAGGACAGCTCGCAGGACACGGATTTGGGAAGAAGTATTGGCTTCCATCGCAAGGTACTGTATACATAGAATAATGTTTTGTCATAATTCACGAGTGAGGAGATGCGTTAGTAATTAAGACAAGTAAATAACGACATTAAATGCTTCATAACGAAGGTCATTTGCAATATTTGAAATGCAAAAAGGTTTTAAGCTTCAGGATGTACAATTTCTGTATATCCATTTATTTCTGCTCCAACCTCTCTCTCGCTTGGTAGGTCTGAGATGGTTTGTTTGCGTCGTTTCTACTCTGTTCAACAACATCGAATTTAAAGTGAAATTTGTCTTCCAAGTTTTAATATTTTAATAATTTTATCCTTCTTTGTCCAAATGTTTTATGCAGTGAATTACATTTTTGTATCAAATCACTTAGAAATAAGTACCATAATTATTGAGGTGTAAATAACTGCCATTTGTATCTGGTTCTGTCCAAATTCAGAATAAAAAACCTACCCCAACATACTTATTTAAGATGTTTATATCATCTATATGCTATGAAAGCTTATGTTAAATATGCCTAGCGAAAATCTCTCACTTATTAAATGGTATGCTAAAATATTTAATTTTGGTCCACATAAAATTGAAATTTAGAGTTTTATTTTGAATGAATGCGCATTGAAGAAACTTTTACAGTTGGTCAGGAGTGGATGGATTTTATTATCTCTACTTTCAAGTGGACGAAACAGCTCTTTTAGTTCATTTACAAACAAATCTAATCAATCAAATTCTAAAGCTTCTAAAACATGAGTGCACATGGTTTGATTGTAAATTAGTTCCTAATACACTATACTATTTATGGCACACGTGTCGTGTAGCATGAAGTCGTGCAATAAGAAAACAATACTATACAGATCTGAAAATGTAAAGTTATCGTAGAAAAAGATGGATATATGCTAATTGTTACTAGTTATCTCACTAGCTTTTATGAAACAAAGTCACTGTAAAAAGCATCTGCTCTACAATCAAGGACTTTAATACACATTAACATTAGTTATAGAGTATGTTTGCCCCATTTATTTGGACAGGAATATTGTATAGATTGTCAGGTTTTAAAAAACCACGAACAATATTACATTCTGTAAATGTCTGTATAGGTACCTGGCTATACACTTTGCGGTTGGTTTGGGCATCGTGAAAATGTTGCTCGGAATGATTTGTAATTCTGAGTTGTGTTAATGAATATTACATTCATCTTGACCATGGTATTGTAGGGTAGTGTGATGTTTCTGATTCTGAGCAATACAAAAGACGTGTTTACTGGTCACAAATGTATAAAAAGACATTTCGGATAAAATGTATCAAACAGACCTAAAACACCTTGAAGATAAGATACAAGAAAATATCAGAAAATTAGATCGGTCAGGACTGTTAGCATTACCATTGCTAAAATTTTGAACAGTATTGTCTTGTCCATTTTCCCGAGGGACTTGATTGTTTTTTAAACATCCGTTCATGCAATGATGATTGAATATTTGCAGTTAGAGGTATAAATGCGTCAAGAACAAAGCTACCATAGAGGTGATTTTAAGAAAGTATTCCCTATAATATGGCTTTGTAATATGTATTACTCATCCAAGGTATACACTCAGCATCAAAGAGGATGCACAATAGTTTCAATATTAAAATACAGCAACTCTTCTCTTGCAACCATCATACAAGATATCAAATATGCCTTGTTGTTTCATGGTCCGGCTTTGTCGACCGGCAAAAAAACATTATTTGTGTTTAGACAGTACAATATCTTGTCTGAATTTCTGAGATCTCTTTTGAGGTATAGGCAGGATATATCTGATCCGAGGTGTCTTCGTGTTCTGCACAGCATCCACCATCTTGACAGTGGGAATATCATTATCTTTATACTTTTTCTCCAAATAAATGTTACTCAAACTTTCTCCCTTGTTTGTTCCTCTGTAACATCTTGCTGAGCTGTCGTATATTATTATCAGCCTGTAAAATATATTTTTTTGCAACATCAATATCAATAGTATGCTTTAATCTGAGCTTTAGCAAATTGCATTTCTGTAAATTGATGTTGTCACCCACCATCCGCTAATCTTAGTATATGTTCAGTTGGTTAAAAATTACACCGTCAACACCAGCAGCATAGTCAAGTTTTACTTCCGTATTGTGTTGGATAGGTGCCATAATATCTGCATCTGCATATTAACCTTACTGTCCTAAACATAAAAGTAACAGCCTCATTAAGCTTTCAACAATGTCTGAGTTTGATACTGTCAAAGCAGACCGTGTAATAGAAGTTCTGCTGCTATTTGATGATGCAATGCGTCAAATAAAGATATTGACATGTAGAAAGAAGGTTTTGCTTCTGAGAATACTCATTTACTTGGGTTACTGTTTTGACTAATTAGGTATCGTTTTTTTTCTACTCAATACTAGTAGAAAATATCACAAACAGATGTTGATATACACACTGCCCACTAAAACCGATAATCCCAAACCTTATCTCACACTGCGATCTGTAACTTTTCCTTAGGTCATCACTGATGCGTTTTAAAGTAAATCTATCTATACTCTTTAATGGAAAGCAATGATTCTTCTCGTTATGTTTTGAAATTATGTTTGTTTTAAAATTTAAGCTTTCCCAATGTATATTTTGTCAAGTAACCCAATAGGTTAGTCCATTATTCTGTTTTCTTCCTTGACTGCTTCAGTTCGGTTAGATACTGTCGATATGCGACAATGAATGTTGTTATGTCATTCAATTAGCTTTCATGAAATGTTGACAATTGATGGTTTCATTATACTGATATAATTCAAAAGGTTTAAAAGCTTTGTTACACTATTATACTACAGATTCGTGTTTGTCTGTGTAAACTAGAAACAATTCAATAACTGGCCTTTCGAACATACCGTTATCGTTTCATATTCAGAATTATTTCCTCTTTTTGAATTTACTTTCTTGTAAGATGTTCTTATACAGTTATGCATTTCCAGCCCAGGAAATAGATATCCAACACTGGCAATAGATCTTTAGATACATTGTTACATTTTACATATACGAACGTGTCAACAATGTATGCATGCCACTGGCGGTACACGAAACCTATCTGCTTTTGCCGTTGCTGTGACATGTGTAATTGCATTGCAAAGTCTTAATTATAGGTTATGTAAACATGTATAAAAACATTAAGATAATACTCTAAGCTTGATATATTGTCTTTAGGTGTCATAAGCAAGGCAACAGAAGACCCATCTACAACAAGTTCTTTTTATTCGTCAGCACTTACAACGTTTCTTTAAAGCTTTGAAACGTATGAATGATTTCAGACTTAAGGCCATTTTTCCATTCGTATGATGAATCTGAAACAGTTACTTCATATGTTGTTTTAAATCTGTGTGTGTGTGTGTGTGTGTGTGTGTGTGTGTGTGTGTGTGTGTGTGATTTGGATTTTTAACGTAGTTCTAACAATTTTTCATATCGCTACGATGTTTACAGGGTGACAGTTTATAATGTTGTCTAGCACTGGGACATCATGCCGCAGACATGTAGCATGATGTCCCACCCAGTCACATTATCCTGACACTAGGCCGACCAGTCCTAACACCAGCCTCTTAATGATGAGCGCCTAGCGAGCAACTGTTAGTACCATTTTTACAGGTTTTTGGTATGACTCGGCCGGGGCTCGAAACCCACGACCTCAAACATCCGAGGCGTATGCTCTAACCACTAGGCCATTTGAGCTGTCTGTTTAAAATGCAAATTTGTTCTAAATAATTTATGCATCTGATTTTACCGAATAAATGTATATTGATCATGTCAAGTTGACGAGATCGTCGAGCTGTTGGGTGAAATAAATCAAATATATTTACTCATAATATGTGCAATTTGTTCCTTCACTGTTAACCATCTTGCTATCGTTGGTGATAATGCAAATATCGATGTCGTCATAAAAACAATATGTATATCGAAATCTGAACTAAAGCATTGCGGGAGATCTTGTTAAACGTTACAAATGAAAAAGATGCTTATGTTACTGTTGTAACACAAATAGCTTTGACTTGGAGAGTGTTCAATCAAACTTGCAAACAAATGCCCATTATATTTTGATAGTGTCATTGTTTATTTCATGTAATTTCATATTTTGTCTCCGCGAAAACTATTCAATTCATACAATTTTATTTCGGTCCATCATGTTATCTTCTATAAATTAAAATCAAATTATTATTAGTAGTAATAGGTGATACTTTACAGACAATGGGAAAATACATTACAGACCCCCCCCCCCCCGATCGTTTACGGACAAGATTTATACGGACAAAGTCAAAACCCTGGGATCGTTTACGGGCAATGGGAATTTTGTATAGGGACAATTGGAATAGAACAAGTAGGGTGACGTCAGGGTACCGGACACTTGCGACAATGTGACAAGTAGCTGACCTGATTACGCGCGGCTACCCTAGGTAGGGACAAATACAAAATAGAGACAGAGACATATACAACACAAACATAGACTGATGAACATCAATCTATTAAACCTAAAATACAAAATCGACTAAAACAAATTTAGGTAAGAGAACAGTGTTTTTGGGAGTTAAACATAAAATATACAATCGACTAAAAAATGTTTAGGCAAGAAAGAAGAGATATCTTTTCGAAGCATATGAAGTGGCCCTGTAAAGGGCCTTTGGTTTTTATGTTAACACCATTTCGTTAACATAGAGGACATTGCATAGGTCTTCTTCTCTTCCTTAAACTTCGTCTAACCTCTGGTCCATAAATGAGGACACGCTTCAGACAGCCTTGTCTCTCCACATAGATCCTTCGCTTCCAAACAGTCGTCTCGGTGATCCGGATAATGGCCCATGATGATTTAACATACATGGGTAAGTCCGTACGGAACAGCGTCGACGATACGAGAGTAGAGGATTCAACGTTCGTCCACGTCTTGTGACGAGAACAGGTGAAAGGAATGAAGTGAGCTGCGGTTATTTATTATGGAGGAGCGGATCGAAACGGATTGAGATTGTTCACCAATCCAAACACGCGTTACCAAATTCAGCCACTGCGCGGAGTCTGTATTCCAATCCGAATAGAGCTACCTGTGACGTCACATTCCCTATATAGGTGAGCTATCGTCTAGGCACAGTGAATCGATGCGACATTGTTAGAACATGACGGAAATTAAGAAGACGATGAATTGGGGTGATCCGAACGTAGTGACGAGAAGCGATGGCATAGCAGCGGCTACCAAAGTCAACACAGATCTACTTCCAGAAGAGGTCGATTTTAATTGGGATTTAGTAAATTTTCTCTCTTCGCAAGAATTTGTTCCGGTACCAGCAGCTTCGCCACCTTCTCCTTCTTTACCACAGGTCGAGGATTTTAAACAGAGACAGAAAGAAGAATTGCAGAAATGTTTACAACAGCAAAAAGAAGCAGAACAAGCATTTCTCCTTGAACAGCAACAGCGAGAAGAAGAAGAGGCAAGAAGGAAACCACAGGAGGAAGAAGCAGTAGAGAAGAAACAAGGCCTAGGAGAGAAGGAGAACAGTGAAAGTCAAACGGTAACGGTACTCTTGGACATTTTGGCAGAGTTAAGGAGTCTGAAACAAATGTATCAGACTTCTTTATTACAACCCAAGAGAAAAAAAACCTTCCCGAGCCAAACAGCCCAGCCCGGTTACTATACCTGAGATACCTAGTGATTTCTACCAAATCATCGACAGGAGCAAGTCCAGAAGCAGGCCTTGGCCGTGGCAAAAGCTTAAGGCAGTTAAAGCTGATTGCTTCTCGTTCCTGAGTTTGTTTTTTGAAAAAACAACACCCAACGGGCCTTTTCAGAGCCACCCACTTTTTTGAAAAGAGATAGTATTCATTTTGCCAAAATCAATTAAAACTCAAAATCCCTTTTTACCCCATGATGTACGTGCGTGAGTGCATGAGTGTAGGCCCTTTATCATTCTAAGAAATCAAAACCAGGAGACACTTACGTTTTTCAGTCTGATCTATTCTGGTACATATTTTACAATCCAATGTCACAACACAACACTTTTTTAAAATGTTCATAGACTTCTTCTATATCTTTTTTCCTTCACACTCTGTTTTTTAAAATTTCTTCACATTCACGGGTTTTTCCTCCTCTTTTTCCTCACTTTTTTCTCGTCTTCTTTTCTTTTCTGTCTTCTCTTTCTGGACGTGTCGGGGTTCTTCTTTTGTCGAGGGCACCTCTTCTTCTTTTGTTCATGTTGTTTCTTACGGCATTCTGAAGACCAATGTCCTTTCTCTTGACAATGATAAAAGGTATCCTGACTTTTGTCTCTTTTGACACTGGTCTTGCTTTTGACGGTCAGGACATTATGTAGCTCAATGCTCTTTCTTCTAGCAGATATAGCAAGTATCTTGACTTTTATCTCGAAAGGAGGGGGAGTAGTCCGTCGGCTTGTCTGAAGAAAACTTTCGTATGGCACCTCGCAAAGCTCTGATCAGAAGTTCGATCTGTGTGGGTTCTTCTATCGTGGTGGTCATCATGAGAGTGAATTGAATTCTGAGAGAGAAGGCACCAGCCCTTTATATATGTACTGGTCTGACATGGATATATAGGGGTCCCTGGCGTTTTAAATGTAGTCGTTTGACTTTTTGCAGTCAAGATGAAACGATCGCATCATTTTGTGAAGAAAGAAGAAGAAAGTAAGAGGCAGAAACGTGATTTATCGCCTCGTACAGTAGCTGAAGTCTTGGCTCAAATTCATGCCAGCGATTTTGAAGATGAGATGAGTGAGCCAGAATCTAGGCCCAGAGAGTCTACACCCAGTCAAAATCCATCACCACCAGTAAACCCTGAAAAGTACTTTCACATTCGAGAGACCGACATACGCTGCTCTAGAAAATTTAGAACAACGGTCTACACGTACACAGTGAAGTTTAAAGATTTCAAGTCAGACGTACCGGTGGAGAAAGCAGAGGATTTCATCACCGATGTGTGGGATTCTTTGTTAACCACACTGAAACGGCAACGTGAAGCCCAAGAAAGCGATCGCTTGAGACTTTCTATTCATCACGACAGTTTGAAGTCCCCCGTTTGGATCGAGTTTAGCAGTCCAGCAGAATTGATACCTTCCAAAGTCATGAACAGGATTCAACACGTGCAGCAATCCAACCACAAGTTTCACATCACCGACGGAAAAGCGACACTGTTCATGACCCAAGTGTCTCTTCCCCAATGGACCGGACGCAAAAAGGTGTTATTGGTAGACGACCTTCGCAGCACCAAAAAGGGCCTCGTCCGAATTAAAAACCTTCAGGACAAGACGTGTTTAGCACGTGCCATCGTGGTGGGATGAACGTATGCCGACAAGAACGACACTGCAGAATGGAAAACAGCCTGGCAAACTATTCAAAAATCTTGCCGAGCAAAACAACGAAGAGAAGCAGAACTCCTGTTACAGCAAGCGGGGATATCCAAAGACACCGCTTGTGGCATTCGTGAAATGCAAAAGTTGCAAGACGTCTTGGCTCCACGTCACACCTTGAAAGTGCACCATCAAGAAGTGCGCGGACCTCAGTTTTTTCGAGGCAAAGATTTCAAAGACAGAAAATACATTCACGTCTATCGTCACGATGAATATTTTGATGCCATTACCAGTATCACTGCATTCCTGGGATACGGTTATTACTGTGAGAAATATGACTATCGCTATAACAATCGAGAGCAACACAAGCATTGTGGATCAAAATGTGTGGGATGTTTAGCCTCTCAACCCTGTCTGGACGAAGGACAAGAACGAGTGCATTGCCCAACTTGTCAGCGCACGTTTGTCAGCCCTATCTGTTACCAACAACATCTAAAGAAGCAAGGTTCACAGCAGAAATGTGCTTGTCAACTCCTGAGATTGTGCCCTACTTGTGGACAAGGCATACGTACCAACAGTGCCAAGCTGCACGTATGTTCAGGAAAGAAGCGCTGTCACATTTGTCACCAAATCGTGGACTTGGAACACGAATTCTACATTCAAAAATACCATTGCAAACATGTAGAAAAAGAAGAAGAAGATGACCAGAAGAAGAGCAATTTCATCTTTTTTGATTTCGAATGCATGCAATAGACCGGCATTCACGTTCCTAATTTCTGCGTGGCTCACCGAGCGTGTGAGAAGTGCATCCAAGACCCTACCTTTACTCATTGCCCTCACTGCAGCAAGACTCCTGGAGGACGTGAAAAAATCTTTCGGGGACCGAACACATTGGTCGATTTCGCCCAATGGATCTTAGACTCTATCGACTAGACGTGGATCCAAGAAGACATCGAACATCATGGATATTGTCATCGCTATGCCACGGTGATGGCTCAAAATTTCTCTGGATACGATGGACAATTTCTTCTCAGATACTATGCGGAACAAAGTACCGAACATCCTAAAGTGACTTTGAACGTCGCCAAAATCATCTCCATGCAAGTGGGACAAGTGCAGTTTAAAGATTCGATGAGTTACTGGCCATGCCTTTGAGCCGAATGCCTAAAACGTTTGGAATGACAGAAATGACCAAAGGCTATTTTCCGCACTTTTTCAGTATCGAAGCCAATCAAAACGCCGTTCTACCCCATTTGCCTGAGGCTCACTACTACGACCCCGACAACATGCGTACCGAACAACGAGAAGTTTTCTACGCTTGGTACCACGCTCATGCCTCGGACCACTTCGACTTTCAGGAAGAAATGTTAAATTATTGTCGTTCCGACGTGGACATTTCACGGCGTTGCTGTGGAAAATTTCGAGAACTGTTCATGGAGCACGGAGGGATCGATCCTTTGACAGAAGCCTGCACCATTACCAAAGCGTGTTCCTTAGTGTACCGCCAACGATTCATGCCCGAAAACACCTTGGCTGTCATACGCTCTTAAACGACTAACTTTGTCAAACGCCAATATTCGGTCAAAGCCCTACGCTGACTACATTACTTGTGCGACAAGGAAGACAAATGGATCCAACACGCTCGCAACGGAGGAGGCGAAAAGACCATTCTAAGGTTTTCGGTGGATGGCTGGGACTAAGAAAACTCTAAGATCGTGTACGAGTTTAACGGTTGCATATTTCACGGATGTCCCATCTGTTACCCTCAACGTAACACTACAAATCAGTTTTTACAACGGACCATGGAAGACTTGTACGAGGCCATTTGTCAGCGGCGATTGAAGTTAGAAGAACAAGGATACCAAGTGGTAGAAATGTGGGAACACGAGTACGATCACCGTTTGAAAACCGATCCCGAATTTAAGCGCATCGCGGAAAGTTACAAGCTGGTGGACCCTCTGAACCCGCAGGACAGTTTGTACGTAGGACGGACGAATGCCACCTGTTTGCTGTACCAAGACGACGAGGAGAAAGGAGAAGAAATAAAATACTTGACATGTGTTCACTGTATCCGTACGTGTGCAAATATTTTCACTTTGCCGCAGGCCACCTGTAATTGCTGACGTAACACGAATACCGAGACCCACAAGGAGAAGTGCACACCGAGTGTAACGTGAAAGGATTGACTCTCAATCAAGGCACCAGTCAAGTGCTGAACTTTGGCAAATTGAAAGAAGTCTTGCAGTCTGGACAGGATGGAAATTTTAAAGTGACCACCCACGAACCTCACAAGATTGTACGTTTACCTACATACCAAATCGTCAGTCGTCCCTTGTAAAAAGTCTATCAAATCGTGTATCAGAAGAGAGTACGGCTTCCCAATCACTTCACTTTACCTTACGGTCACGGCGATATTGGTCAGAATATAAAAAAGGACAACTTCCAACACCGATAGTTCATTGTCACTACCAAGACCAAGCGAGAAAGATGAATGCTTTCAGAGAAGCACAAATGAAGTTCAGACAGGCACAATTCAAGATCAATGATGCTCAAGTGGAGGACCAAGCGAGAAAGATGAATGTTTTTAGAGAAACACAAATGAAGTTCAGACAGGCACAATTCAAGATCGATGATGCTCAAGTGGGGTGCGATGCTGTGCCTTGCGATGGCAGGGATGCCGTACGCTGTGACCTCAGCGATTCAGTATCACATCATGGGAACTTTGCTATGAATGTACCTACCATGGAAAGGGATGCTGTGGGTATGAAACTTGACGGATGCGAAAGCGATGTCACTTGTCATCGAAAACCTTTTCACTTTACTGGTTTTCATGGTGGATATCATCATTATGAAACCATGCAACTACCACCCTACGGATGTCATCCAAAACTAAGCACATTCCTGCGGATTTCAACGTACCCAAACGAAATAAACCTGTGAAAGACGAATATTCGTTCCCTGTGCGTTTCCCTGAAAATGGCCAAAATATCTGGGAGGACCTACCCCGAAGAATTAGCCAGAACCGGATTTATCTACTTGGGCGAAGAGGATAAAGTCAAGTGCTTCAGTTGTGGTGTGTCACTTCACGATTGGGAACAGAAAGATTCCGCTTATATAGAACATGCTCTATGGTCTCCAGATTGTCACTACCTACCTTTAGTGGGACCTCGTCATTGAAGTGGCATACCATGTCGTTTAAGAAACCAGCTGCTTGGCTAGGAGTCAAACTTTGGACAACATCTAGACAAGCATTTAAACCCCATTTAAAAATAATCTTGAAAGATTACCAAACGAATTGCAAGAGAAGATCTACAAGGACATTTGGCAGGGACTTGCCAGAGCAAAATCTCAATTTGTGACTGTAGAACATTTGTGTCGAGAAATTCACAAGAGGAAATTGACAAAAGTCAACAAACAAGTCAGATTTCTCTGGATCAAGGGTGCGTTCTTCCTATTATTCCGCTTACGACCATTTACATCAGAAGATTTTAATGTCATTCCTGGCCGTTACTCTGAATGGCAATGGTCAGAAATTATTCACTAAGTCCGTTACTTTCACTCTAGGAGAAGGGTTTGACTGACCTGGTGATGGATACTTTAAAGAGAACATTCGTGGCTTGCCTGTGGAGTTAAGAGAACGCATTTACTCAGAGTTGGTCAAAGAACAAGTGAAACGCAAATAACAATTGCATCCGTTACGTCACTAATGTTTAAACCACTGGTACCTAAATGCTGTAAGAGGGCTGATTCTGATGAAAGTGTTACAGTGGTCAGGCACTGATGAAACACGTGAAATTCATAAAGTTTTGGATGCCACTCATTCAGCTTACAAGGTGATCCTAATACACCGAATTCCAAAAGACGAGTTAGAGGATTACCAAAATCTTTAACAGAACGTAAACTTAGTTCATGAGGAATCTTTTGTACGACGTGTGGTATGTGAGTTAGTGACTAAACATTTTTGGTGCGGTACTAAAATAAAACCGATGCTGTTCAAAAAGTACACTTATTACCTCACACCAAAGTGGGTATAAAAACAGGCTACCATGCCACAACCTTTATCATTCGTGATACAACAGATTTGCTGGAAGGAAATCAATGTCACTATTCAAACGGTGGAGGATTACCATCGTATTTTACGAGAACTGCGTCCATTGAATTGGGGTCGACGTGTGGTGTGTGTCTTAGTGATTTGCTTCCTGGGATTTCGTTTACCAGCCGATTCCTTGTGGACTCTTTACGAACAGTACCTACCACTCCATAAAGCATGAAAGTGGTCCCTTGAAATGCACACGAAAGACTCATTCTACACGAAAACAAGATTCGTCAACTTTTAGGTACTGAAGATGTGTATGACGATGTGTGTGTAGCTTGTGACTTACACCCTCACTGGAAAGATGTACGTGACTGGAAAAGTTGGGGTTTCGAGGCTTTAACAAAAGAAGCTGTACACTATGCCCAAGATTTGTCATCCTAAAAAATTAAAACATTCATTGAAAAAAGTAACTTTCAAGCCTGTGTTAGTAACAGTGCCAGAAGAAAAATAACCCGTGACCAAGGAAAACCACTCTCTTCAGGACAGGACCGTTATCGACATCCCCGAAAGACCATTCCCGGATGACTCCTGTGTGACTGTGCCAAGGAGTGTAGAGACTTTAAGAACATTACGCACTGTCCCTAGGACACCACCTCTTCGTCATCAAACATGTTGTACAGAGACTTGCTTATATTTCACTATGATCGTTTTGATGTATCTCTTATTCATGTACTTAACCATTTGGCTTTTATGTATTTTTGTCTTTCGTGTTGTTCACAATTAAAGATGGCAATAAACGTGTCCTGAAAAAGTACAAAAACTTTTGTCTTGTCTGTCTTCGTGTCACAAGTGACATTCCTTACACTACTATGGCTACCTCTACTGTCTCTGCTCCATCTTCCTCCACTTTCAAAGCCATCGACGAAAAGGTAGATCGTGTCAGTTGGGATGCCTTGTATCTTCGCCATCCCTTTAAAATGCTCATTGCTGGACCTAGCGGTTCAGGCAAAACCTAATTTGTCAAACGTTTGATCGAACATAAACATCATTTGATCGATCGTCCCCCTCAGCGAATCGTGTGGTGTTACAAAGAGTGGCAATCGGCGTTCAGCCTTCTGCGAGAAAGACAAGGTGATTTTATCGTCTTTGTGGAAGGCATTCCTAGCGAAGACGACGGGATCGTGTCTGACCCTAGTCAAACCCATGTGGTCATCTTCGACGACTTGTTAGGAGAAGACGAAGAAGAAATTAAGCTGTGGTTTACGCGCAAAGGGCATCATCGTAATGCCAGTGTCATTTACATTACCCAAAATTTGTTTCAACAACGTAAAGCCCATCGCACCATCAGTCTCAATGCTCATTACGTGATGTTGCTTAAAAGCCCTAGAGATAAATCGCAAGTGCAAGTCTTAGCCAAACAGTTAAGAAAGCCTTGGCTGACTCATGCGTACGACGATGCCACTAAAACCCCACACGCCTATTTAGTCGTGGATTTAAAACCCACCCCCACCCCCCAATTATTTGCGATTTCGTACCCATCTGTTTCACCACTGGTGCCAAGACGGAGGGCCTGTCGTGCACAAGTCCCCGTCGTCGATTTAACAACCACAGTAACCAAAAATATCTATAGAAACCTCGGTCAATTTGGGTCTGTCTCACACAGCGTCAACATGAGTTTCCTTCAGTCTCATCTACCCATCAAATTGATTCGAGCCTTGTACGGCATCAGTCGCGAAAAAATCTACAAATACGCGCTCGTGTCTTAGAAGCCAGTCTTAAAAAGTCTTACGATGGTTTACGGTGACAGCACGTCAATTACTGCAAGGCATGAATCACATTCCACATCAATGCAAACGTTTATTTTGACAAAAACAAAGTAGATTTGACGCAACTGGCATATCCTCGCATCGTCACTCAAAATATTTTGAAACCTGAGGTAGCGGTTCTCTGGAAGGTGTCATCATTCGTTCCCTCTTAAAATGGGATCCCAATGCTCCCAAAGTCCTGCCTAAGAAAAAAGCCACTCCCCCACGTACCCAGAAGAAAATGCAAAAGAGCAGTAATGTCAAGACCAGGTCACATCCACATAAAAAGGAAAGCCCACAGAAAACAGCTTCTATCCGCAAGAGAGGTACTGCCGCTAGCACGCAAATTTACATTTGAAAACCACGACCTACCGCAACGGTGACTGCGTCTCCAGTAACATTAACATCTTCTAATTCTCCGTTGCTGGTGATGCCAGCCAAACCCGATTTGACACGTGTCTTTCCTAATTTGATGAAACACTGGAAACCCGTGTCTCCCAAAACGTCTCCTCCAGCGGTGACACCCTCTTCCTCTTTAGCGGCAGTGGCCGCTGCTCACAAAGTACCTGCCTCAAAAATCAAAGTCCAAGAGAGATCGGGTGTGTTAAAGAGTTTACTGGATTTGTCCAAGCAAGAACTGTCCCGATTGAGTCCGTTGCGAACCCCTCCACGATGTGTGAAGCCTGCCCTGAAAATGATATGACGAGCCGTCAATCAGTGGCGACGCATTCCAGTATAAAAAACACCTGAGGCAAACGATAGGGATCAGTGATGTTTGCTCCTGAACGTCCAAAGATGTCCCCTCAAAGACGTATATTCCGTCACCATCGTCGTTCTTCTGCCCACTAAGGAAAAGGAAAAAGAAAAGGACTGCCTCCTCGTTTAGTCAAACATTGGGACATGTTGTCCGTCCTGTCAAAAGCTCCTCCACCCATGCGAAAGAAACTCATTCAAACTGCCTCAAAAGATGTCATCGATACCGTGAGCGAATGTTGTCTGAATGTCTTGAAAGGTACAATACCTTTGTCTAAACATCAGAAAGAATGCTTAGCCAAACATCGACACGTTCGTCGCCAAATGGTCCCAAAGACAATACCCATTCGTCAATAGAAAAAGATGTTGGTGCTACGGGAGGAATTTTACCCTGTTAGAACCCTTGCTGGGAACAATAGGAGGACCCTTGCTGAAATGAGTATTAGGAACATGGGAAGAATCCTGGGATGAAGATA
The DNA here is from genome assembly GCA_016617855.1 of Megalonaias nervosa. NCBI lineage: Eukaryota > Metazoa > Mollusca > Bivalvia > Unionida > Unionidae > Megalonaias > Megalonaias nervosa. The sequence goes on from JAECUM010018922.1 coordinate 28,155, forward strand.
AAAGGGTCAAGAAGATAAAACGGACCTCTGGAATCAAAAGATCTCAGACGTGACCCTTGAAATTCAATGGAAGGACGAAAACTGACTTTAGTACCTTACAAACGATGGATGGAACACCATCGTTGGCAAGAACAACGAACCCCGCATGTACCTCCAAGTCCTCATTTGACCGAGATTCCCAGTTACAACACGAATTGCAATCGTTGATGGATCGCAGCAATTTGTCAGAAACGGAACAATCGCAACGGTACGGTCAATTGTTTCAACGACTGCAACTCTTTCACCAGAAAGTTTAAGATGAAACAGCTCTACTCACTCTGAAAGATTTTAAGGCTCTGATGAAAAGTTCATTACCAACACCACCACCCTCAGTGGTCAAGACAGACACAGCACCACAGATGCCTCAGGAAGAAGAGCCACGAGAAGTCTTTCAAATACCGTCATCAGCTCCCATATCTAGTAAGATTGCATCGTCCTTGTTGACCCCTTCTCCTCCACCCCAACGAGAAGAACTTAAAGCTTGGGTTAAAAAGATGATGTCCACTCCTCCTTCGACAGAAGTCAAAAAGAAAGAAGAGAAACCAGAAGTGAAAAAAGAAAAGAAGACAGACGTCATCCCATTACAAACCACTACCACCAAAACTACCTTCGACTTCTACTCCCGTGGCACATCGGACACTAAAGCCGCTTCTAAACCACCCCCTCGTCCCATTCAGAGTAGCATCAGTGAAGAATGGATCACTTTTTAAAAAATGGAGAAGGTGTTAGCCAGCATTTACTGCGGTCCGTCCCATCCTGCAGGTTACGGAGGAGTTCAGAAAGTGTATCGTGCTGCCAAAACTCGACTGAAAAGTGTCCGTTTACCTCCAGTGCAACGATGGCTACAAGAACAAGCCACGCACACCTTACACAAACCCATCGACGAAAATCTTCCAGAAGTCGCACCCGTGTGGAGGGCATCAATCATCAATGGCAAGCCGATTTAACCAATGTCTCTCTTTTGGCCACCTACAATCGTGGTTACAAATACTTGTTTTGTGTCATCGACATCTTTTCCAAATTTGCTTGGGTCGTGCCATTGACTTTCAAATCGAACACAAAGTTAGTGCGAGCCCTCAAACTGGTGTTGAATAAAGCGGTCGTCACCCTCTTCGATGGCAAACAGACAAAGGCACCGAATTTCTGAACCAAGCTTTCCAAAAAGAATCAAAGAAACGTGACATTCTTTTTTTCACTACCGAGAATCCCAAAACCAAAGCCAGCATCGTGGAACGTTTTCAACGTACCTTGAAAGAACGCACGTGGAAATATTTTACGCATCAACACACTCTCAAGAACATCGACGTCTTGCCGTACCTAGTCCAAGCGTACAACAAATCTTACCATCGGAGCATCGGACGTGCCCCCCAAGAAGTGACTACCGACGACGAAGTGAGCGTGTTCGAGCGCCTGTTTGGTACGTCCCCGACAGTGACGGTCCCCAAGAAAGGTGTAGTGTTGGTAGCAGGACATTGGGTGCGCATTGGCAAAACCAAACGTACTTTCGACAAAGGTTACTTACCCAACTGGACCACCGAATTGTTTCGTATCACCGAACGAGTGCGTGACCCTCATCCTCCCGTCTATAAATTGGAAGACATGAACGGGGAAGTGTTAGAAGGAGCGTTTTACTTGTCCGAGTTACAACGCGTGACCAAAAAGAAGACAAAGTGTACGAGATCGAAAGCATTCTCGATCGAAGAACTCATTAGGTGGGAAAACGACGTGTCAAAGAAGTAAAAGTACATTGGAAAGGATATCCTCCCAGTTTTGACTCCTAGATCGACGCGTCTCAAATCATCGACTATAAAAAGAAGTGACCATCATGCCCTTCAACACAGCTTCATTCGCTACCACTACAGTATTGACCACTCCTTCCCCAAGTTCTTCTCTGCAAGATTTATAAAAGCATCCCATGTGTGTGTGTGGTGTGGAGAACTTGTGCCTAAAACGCAAATCGTCTTTTTCTGCCAAATCTTTGTTGTGTATTGTGTCATCGGTGCTGCCATTGCCACTTTGAGTTTGCAACAAGGAGACAAACAATTGTGGACCAGTTGATCGGTTACCTTCTTCGTAATCCGTCCCTGAAATATTCCTCTAACGGGAACAACAACGGAAGCCTTGCGCCCAACGTTAGTCCCCCTTCCAACAGTCACCCTAACCATCACCACAATCCTCTTTTAGACACTCCTCTGACTTCCAGCGACTCCTCGGACACTAGAACTCTGGAATTATGAATAACCAATTTTACTTAACGCTACCCAGTGACTGTTCCATGGAGGTGTTTCCCAATAACACCTTATACTGTTACACGGCCAAATTACCTCAGGCCATTCAATTGGATCACGAAGCCCATTAGGAAATGGCTTTGGTGGAAATGATTCACCCTACACAAATCAAAATCATCGTTGAAAATCAAAACACTTTTACGGTAGAAGTTCATGACGAGCAAGTGCAACAACACTTGGATGAACGCACCACTGTAGGTGACTCTATGAAAACGCAAGACCCCAAAACTAAACGGACCACTTATCGGTTGAAAATTTACCCAGGCTATTATTTTAGTGGTCAACATTTGGTGAATGCAATTGTTGACAAGTTCAATGCCGTGTTTGGTAAAGCCTTGAAGAAAGCCAGAAAAAGTGTCACCCTCGATTACCACAAAATAGCTCGTCGCCTAATGATGAAATTTTCAGAGGACAAAGTATTGGTCATTGCCTTTTGTCCTGAATTGCATGACATTTTGGGAGGAGACCCCAAGTTGATCAAGATTAGAAACGAAATAGCAGCCATTACCGTCAACATGGATTTTGCGAAATATTCTCGATTCCCCGTAGAAATGAACCAAGGACTGAATTTGATTTTTGTGCACACCCATGTGGTATAGTACAACGTGGTGGGACACCTCCGTACCGTTACTGCGTGTCATTCCTTTCAAAGTGGATTCTGCCTCGAACGCTGACGAGGAAGGTGGAAACACTTATGACGTTCACCGCAAATTTGTACATCCTCCCTATTAGCCCGTCAGTAAGTCGTATTTCGACACTGTCAACATTACTACAAAAGGAGAGTTGGGACAAAATATTTCATTCACCAAAGGGAAAGTCACAGTGAAACTCCATTTTCGAAAACAATTACTTTAACCCTTTGTCAGCCATGTATCATGTGTACCAAGGAGTCGCTCGACAACGAGGAAATGGTTTAGGAGATATGCTAAAATCGGCCTTTCGTTCAGTGGCTCCCGTTTTGAAACCGATGGTAACACAGGGATTGCACGCCTTGAAAGATGCTGTGTTGACGCAAGGCAAAGAATATCTGCAAAATGTCATCATCGACAAAAAAAAGCCCAAAGAAGCTTTCTTGAGAGCAGGCAAAAAGGTCTTGCTTCAAACGGGCAAAGACATTTTTTTATCCCGTCTCCTCTTTGACGGATTCAGCTTCCATAGAGTTTGAAATGAAAGGAGAGCCCGAAGATTACATCGATCTGAATAGCAGTTACTTGTATCTGAAACTGAAAGTGATCAAAACGGACAACACCAATCCTGGAGCCGATGCTAGAGTAGCTCCCGTCAACAATTTCATGTATTCCTTGTTCAGCGAAGTGGATTTGTACTTGAATAACAAACTGGTCAGCAGTAGCATGGATACTTACCCTTACCGAGCGTACCTAGAAAATCTCTTGACGTACCGAAAAGAGGCCAAGAACATTCATCTGGATGTTTGCGTGGTATGGAAACCTGACACCGCAGGCGAGGATACGTTTAACGGCACAGCCCTGACAGCCGATGAAAATCCTCACAATGTGGGCTTTAACGACCGTCGAAAGAAAATCCTGCACGGCAGCACTTTGGAACTGATGGATCGTTTGCATTTGGACATGTGGTTGCAAGACAAGTATTTGCTCAATGGAGTGAATATTCGCCTGAGACTAAATCTCAGCAGTGTCGCTTTCCATTTGATGGCTCATGCCAACGAGTACAAAACCATAATCCAAGAAGCCAGAATTTACGTGCGTCACGTGGAAGTGTTACTTAAAGCGGGAAACGTCATCAGTCACACGTTGAGCAGAACGACCGCCAAGTATCCGATACGATGCGTAGAAGCGAAAACGTTCACCATTGCTGCTAGACTCCGATCCGTGATCGAAGATCATCTGTTCCAAGGGCAGTTACCCAAACGTTTAATCGTTGGTATCGTCAGCAATGCATACCTCAACGGAGCCCACGATCAAAATCCTTTCCAGTTGAAGCACTACAGAGTGTCCAAGATCGAAGTGAGTCGCGAAGGCAAGACCTTGTGTACCAGACCCTTCGAACCTAATTTTACTCAGGAGAATTACTTGAGATCGTACTTGTCCCTGTACGAAGCTACTGGACAGCTAGGAACCAACACCAGTCACGTCATTTCGTACGATCATTAAGTAGGAGGTTACACTTTGTGGGCCTTTAATTTCACTCCAGACCAAGGCAGCGACAAGGGACATTTCCACCCTATAAAATCTGGTCAACTGAGTGTGGAACTTCAGTTTACAGAAGCTCTCGCCGAGACGGTGAACGTCATCCTGTATGCCGAATTCGATAAAACCATATAAATCAACAGTTTGAGAGAAGTCATTCTAGACTATTAGAAACAACGGAAGACTCTTATCCCTCTTTGAACGGTAGAGAATCCTTGGACATGGAATGGGAGGATACCGTGAAAACAGAACTCCTACACCAAGACCAAGACGAAGAGGACGAGGTGGTCACGTCCAGATGGCCAGAACAAAAACAACATTTAGTGTCCTGTTTTGCCAAACACCTTGAGGATAAAATTACGGAATTCACCAAGAAACATTGCTATGGATGTCAAAACGATCATCCCAGTCAAATTCAACACGATAAATGTCTGATGATGAGTGAAGAAGAAAAATTGGATGAGTATCTGGACGACGCTTGGGGTCTCATTTCGAAAGAAGCAGTGTTGCATGAGCGGTATAAAGGCTTGCGTGATTATTCCTGCCCTCCATTGTCTACTCTGGAGATCTATCGCTTCGAATCTTTCTTAGCCCAGAGTGCGGCGACGAAACAAATAAACAGTTACTTGACAGAGATTTTCAAACAAAAAGTCAGATTTGAATTGATGACTTATCATTACCTGTGGAAAAAAAAATGGATACCTGGGAACTGTTTTACCTTTTGAACAACAGTTCGTACACTTCTTCTTGGAATCCTGTCGTGTGTGCTAAAGATGAACTACCTCACCGCAAATCTCAAGACCATCAAGCTTATGTCTTACCCTCTTTGGAAAACGACATCATTGACTTTATGAGAATAAATACCCAGACGACACGATTCAATAACGTGAAATTACAAGGCACAGATTCCATT
>JAECUM010018923.1:0-78475 GCA_016617855.1 Megalonaias nervosa
ATGTCTGTCATAGTGGGTAACCTGCACGTTTGACATCAGTACAACGACCTCATCTGACGCCATTGCCTTCCATATTGGAACTTCATGAGGATTAGAACTTCGATTCATTTAGAACTTTTTAGTGATAGGACATATCTTTTTAAATTCAGTGATTAAGTTTTGGATTTTATTCATAAACTAGAAGTCCTTTTCATATTTTTACCTTCATTTCTAGGGAAATAAATTATTCTGTTAAAATTTACAAAGCTTGTTGGCTTCATTCTTTTATTTGTTACTTTGTACGAGCCTTGTCACGTAACAAAAGAAAATTGGATTCTCGTCTTCCGGATATGTGAATTTTGGCTAAAATATTTCAGATAATTGTTGTTTTTTATTTAAATTTAATTTCCCCTAGTTTTCAGAATTTTTTAAATCCCAAGTACTATTTCACATTTTGTTTGACATTTTTAGTGGAATCAACAGATTTTTTTACAATATCATCAAAAGTAGAGAATTGTTTTGAATTTTTCCCAGTAGTGTTTTGACATTTTGAAAATGGAAGTCCAGGTAAAATAGTTGGAATTAGAGATAAGACAGGTTCAGTTTTAGATAGAAAAGATACATATGGAAAGAGAAAGGGAAGTAAGACAAATGCAGTTTGAGAAAGAAAAAGCAGATAGACAGACACAAATGCAAATACAAAGAGAAAAGGAAGAAAGGGAATTTCAAATTCGGTTAAAAGAATTAGAGCTGGCAAAAGACAAAACACTCTCCTACTTTTGCTGTTTTCAAAAATATCAAGTTAGTGCCCCCTTTTCTGGAAAAAGAAGAAGACAGCTATTTTTCTTATTTTGAAAAAAAAAAATGGCTGAAAATTTGAAATGGCCAAGGGAGTCAAAAATCAGTATTTGTTCCTGAAAATCAGAATTTTTGTCACAAGTAATCAGTATTTCTGTACTCGGGGGTTAGCAGCTACGACATATGTCTGTCATAGTGGGTAATCTGCACGTTGTCTTGCAAGTTCAAAGCAGGACACTGACCACACTAAATATATATATATGATCAATTTTGTCGTGCAGATGTAGACCATAGGCGAGACCGGTTTGACAACCACTCAGCATGTTTAATTTTCTCATTTTGTCATTCCTGCAGTACATGTAGGACTTGCCTATTTCAGAAAGAAGTCAGTCGTAGCCTTAAGGACAAAAGCATTGCTTGCACACAAAAGTTCACATCATATTATTCCTTGCTAGCGAGATGAAGAGCAGCAACGAACATCAGTTGCAGTTTCGCATACAATAATTAGGGACCGGATATGGGGATCAGTATCCCGTAGCCCGTCACATCCACAAGAACTGGTCGTGATGCCAGCCAAGATGGCTATGCTCCTTAATAGACTTGGCCATATAACTTAATGCAATGGACCAGAGCCACAATTGATCATACGGCATTAGATTCCCAAAAAACAAGTTTGTCGAGTTCCTCAACTTGCATAGTGGTGCCAAGCTCTTTCCAAGTATGATGGCCAGTTTAGTGACATAATACCAGTGAACAACTTCATGAAACCAGTTATTAGGTTAACTTGCATAGTGCTGTCAAGCTCTTCCTGAGCACGATGGCCACTTTAGAGCCATAATACCAATGAACCACTTCATGAAACCAGTTATTGGTCTAACTTGTACAGTGCTACTACGCACGTTTGCTTACGACACCCATTCTATAAAGGCACTCTCATGGATCAGTCTAACTACATAGTGCTGCTAGGCACTTCTGTGGATGACACCCATTCTACACGGGCACTCTCATGGATCAGTCTAACTACATAGTGCTACTAGGCACTTTTGCGGACGACACATATTGTATACAGGCACCCTTATGGATCAGTCTAACCACATAGTGCTGCTAGGTGCTTCATGTGGAGGACATACAGTTTATATGTACTCCCTGATGGATCAATCTTACATGTATAATAACTCGAAACACATCCGGCATACTATGTCCGTCTTAGGGCCTCCGTTTTCAAGAGATGTCCTTCACTCACCCTCAAGCCTCTGACACCCAAGAGACTCTACTTAGGGACACGTTAGAATTAATGGGATCTGACTCGTAAATGCTGTGAATGTAATGAACCACCATCATGAACATTCTTCTATAGCTACTTCGCAGGTAGCAGAGGAGATGTTGACTTCACTCCTTCAATCTATAGATGACGAGACGTGCATTCAAGTTTGCTCCACATTATTAGATCTCACTTTATAATTACTGTCCTCATTATTCTACATCCGCCTGCAAGATCTAGACTTTTGACTTACGGTGAGAATTATCCATGAAGATTATACTTTCAATTGCTTTACAGTCTGAACAGCTAATACAATTGGGAATTAAATACATTGTCAGTTACAAGTTCCAAGCATCTAAATGCTTCTTGCTTTCCAATTGAATACTCACAACTTGATTAGCAATGCCGTGAAAGAGGGATCAACCTTGTATCCAATATTTTGACAATCCTCAATATGTGGACCACAGCTTATATCCGTCCACCACTAATCGTACCGGAATAAGCGGGCACATATTCACAGGTGGATTCACTTCAAAGCATACAGATATAACATACTTAAGCCATAATAGCAACTATGAACTTACAACAGGTGGAAAAAGATGCAATGCTTTCTACATCCACCTTGCAGACCTACATTGGCCCAAAGTACGCAAGCAATCTCCATCATCTATTTTCCTCATTAATCATCAGGTTGATGAATTTGCTCACACCACTGTCCCTCTCAATCTCAGCTACAGAGGAGGGATTAGAAAGCAACCAACAAGGACAGAGGGACGTCTCTAGCGTGCATGCCACCGGGAAACAGTCCTATTACTCCTGAACTAAGTGGAAGAGTCAGAGGGAGGTCTGGCATTTCCACGAGCCCATCCCTATCTTGATGACACATATAGGCCCCACATCCTACCATTATCTCAGATCCCGGTAGGAAAAAGACTCTTTTTTTGTGTTTGATTGGAGAAAATATACCGTGATGACATATATATATATATATATATATATATATATATATATATATATATATATATATATATATATATATATATATATATATATATATATATATATATATATATAAAAGTATTAATGTCGTGGATATTCTGTATACAGTGATGTGGCATGGTTGCAGTGTCATTAAAGAAAACTTCCTCATTAAATTTTCTATATATCTTGATCCATGCTTGGAGCCATGGTGGCTCAGTGGCTAGTGTACGAGACTTACGACCAAAAGGGCGCGGGTTCAAAACCTGCCATTGGACTAGCATGGGTCATATACTGTAGCTTTGTTCTTGGGCAAGGAACATTACTTCAGATTGACTAAGCACTAAATAACCTAAAGGACAAAACTAAATCAACATTAAAATCTCAATTAATCTAAATTCGTCTAGTACATCAGTCAGGTCTATAGCACTTCCATACATGCTCGTGTGTTTGGTTATTTGTCAGTGGCAGTAAGGTGAACTATATCAGGCCCACTAGGGTCTCTTTATCAGGTAAAGGGCCCATTTCTTCAGAGTATGAACGTGTATCCCCTGTAAAGAATTTTTTTTCAAAACATCAGTCATCCATCATCCTGAAAAGATTGCACATTGCAAGGAAAAAGAAACTTCACTGGCCCAGAATCTTTTAGAAAAAATGAGTGTAGAATGTAAGAAAAAGCATTATCTGCTTGGAAACATCAGCATTGAAAGCTAGGAGGATGTTTTAGTTTTTATTAACACTGTCATTATTTCTTGTATTTAATGCCTGACCATGCAGTGGCCAATGGTCAGTTTGATCTATTTTTCTGGCAGGATAGAGTATTGTAGGCTTTATGGCTGTAAAATTGTATTGATTTTCTGAGAATGACATTAAAATTTGTTTGTGCTTCACAAAAACGACTTAAAATTTAGGTCTAAATTTGTCTAGAGAAGACATTTGATTGGTGTATTTCAAATCCGACAGGACATTGGTGTATTTTAAGCCCAGACAGTACATTGGTTTATTTTAGGTCCAGACAGAATGTTGGTGTATTTCAAACCAGACAGGACACTGGTTTATTTTAAGTCCAGACAAATTAAGAGAGGTAAAGAAACCATGTTAAACCTCTCACGTAGAAGATTAACTGATAATAACTATATATTGTTAGGCAAAGGGCTAAAATTTTGTCCCAAACCGAAATATCACAATAAAATTAAATTAGCTGAAGAAATTTTTACCTTTTCTAGCCGCATAAAATTAAAATAATTTTTTTTTTTTAATGATAAAACATAGAACAATTCAGAGGTTAAATCTGATTCTTTTCATTCTAAAATAATGGGTTATTTCAACACAATAAAATCATCGTTTACACCACATAGTGGACGTGATTCCTATTTAGATTTTTATATTGATCACAAAAGAGATATTACATGGGAATCATCAAAAGCGATATTATAGTACTATTTCTAAGGACGAAGTTAAGCCTTTATATAATCTAATGAATGACGATAGTATAGTGATTAAAAAGGCTGATAAATCAAACACTGTTATTATCATGAATCAAGAAGATTATGTGAAAGAAGTTGAACGTCAATTAAATGAGGAAAAATACTACAAACATATTAACGAAGACCCATCAATAGAAGTTAAATAGAAAATTTCGACATGCGTTAATGAGATCACGAAAAATAATAATTCCATACATGAGAAATTTGATACTTTCCTCTTAATATACGTACACCTCAATTCTACAAATTACCCAAAATTCATAAACATCCTGACCATAATTTACCTTTAAATTATCCAGGACGACCCATTATATCAGGTTGTAATTCATATACTGAAAACCTATCCAAATTTATGGACAGTGTTTTACAACCTTTAATGAAATCACTTCCGTCATACATTAAAGATACTACTGATTTCATTAAAAAGTTGAAGTATATTCCATAGCTATCTGATAACTCAATCCTGGTATCATTACACGTAACATCTCTATTTACCAACATTCCGCATACAGATGGTATTGAAGCGTGTAAATATTTTCTTGATAACAATCCTGATAATAGCAGACTATCTAGTAAAGATATTTGTATAATAATAAAACTTATCTTGGAAAATAATCATTTTCAATTTAATGATACAAATTACATCCAAATAAATGGGTAAAGCAATGGGTAGTCTTATGGCTCCTTCATACGCTTCTCTTTTCATGGGTAAATTAGAAAAAGATTTTCTTCAAAAAGAAAAGTTTAATCAGTCTGGTTTAGATTTTTAGATGACATATTTATGATCTGGAGCCATTCAACTGAAGAACTGGAAAAATTCATTGATCGCCTACATCATTTTCATCCGACGATTATATTTACTTATACTGCATCTAGGACGCATGTTTCATTTTTAGATGTAAATGTAATTAAAAATAATGATAACACTATCTCTAAAAATATTCATATCAAGGAAACTAATATCCACCAGTATGTGGAATATTCTTCATGTCATCCCATGTCATGTGACAACGTAACACCATATAGCCAGGGCAAAAGATACCGACGCATTATTTCAGATGATTGTCAATTACAAAATTCTTTGAATGATTTAAAAACATATTTCCAAAACAGAAATTATACTAAACATATCATTGATTCTGCACTGAACAAAACCCCTAATCTTACTCAACACGAGGCTTTAAACGCAGCAAACTGTACAAAAGAGAAAAATATAATTCCTTTCACAATGCAATATAATCCTTCATTACCTAATATAGGCCTTGTAATTAACAAATATTGTAGTCTCCTAAATTTATCAAATAAAAACAGCGTAAAATCAGTTTACAACAATAAACCAATTCTTTCTTATAGAAGACCCAAGAATTTGCAAGATTTTCTAATTAGAACTAAACAGACAGCAAATAAAAAAAGACAATTCTCGTCATCTAAATGTAATAGACACCGGTGCTCTTAATGTGCAAACATAAGAGAAAGTACTTCTTTCAGTAGCGCTAATACAAAAGAGGTATTTTCACTACATTATAACACTAACTGCGTATCAACTGATGTGATTTATTTGATAACCTGTAAAAAATGTAATATGCAATATATTGGACAAACACTTCAACAAGTTTCTAAGAGAATGCATAATCATCGCTTTCATATAAAAAGTTATAGAGATTCTCAGTTTTCCTCTAATATTTCAACACATTTTAATACCAATAATCACTCTCTACTCGATTTTTCTTTCATGCCAATAGATACTGTGCATCGATACATGAATAGTCTCATAAATGACACTTACTGGATTCATAAATTAGATACTTCGTATCCTAATGGCCTTAATACCAATGCACTATATACAATTGTATAAAAAAAATTTTGTGTATCCATTATATAACAATATAATTATATATATGGCTGATTGTCTCTATTTTGTTATGTTATTTTACTAAATCCAGACACATTTCATTGGTTTATTTTATGTTTAGACAGGACATTGGATTGGTATATTGTAAGTCAGATATGACAATTCATTGGTCTATTTTAAGTCAAAGAGGACATTTGATTGGCCTATCTTAAGTCAAAGAAGACATTTGATTGGTCTATTTCTATTTTAAGTCAAAGAGGACATTTGATTAGTCAGAGTGGACATTTGACTGGTCTATTTTAAGTCAAAGAGGACATTTGATTGGTCTATTTCAAGGTAAAAAGGACATTTGATTGGTCTATTTTAAGTCAAAGAGGACATTTTATTGGTCTATTTGAAGTCAAAGACGACATTTGATTGGTCTGTTTATATTTTAAGGCAAAGAGGACATTTGATAAATCAGAGGAGACATTTGATTGGTCTATTTTAAGTCAAAGAGGACATTTGGTTGGTCTATTTTAAGGCAAAGAGGACAATTGATTGGTATATTTCTATTTTAAGTCAAGGAGGACATTTGATAAGTCAGAGTAGACATTTCATTGGTCTAGTTTAAGTCAAAGAGTATATTTGATTGGTCTATTTAAAGGTGAAGAGGACATTTGATTGGTCTATTTCAAGTCAAAGAGGACATTTCATTGGTCTATTTCAAGTCAAAGAGGACATTTCATTGGTCTATTTATATTTTAAGTCAAAGAGGACATTTGATAAGTCAGAAGGGACATATTTGATTGGTCTATTTTAAGTCAAAGAGGACATTTGATTGGTCTATTTTAAGTCACAGAGGACACTTGATTGGTATATTTTAAGTCAGACATTTGAATTAGTATATTTAAGTATAGACATGACATTTCATTGGTATATTGTAAGCCAGGACATTTGAATTAGTATATTTAAGTATAGGCATGGCATTTGATTGGTATATTGTAAGTCAGGACATTTGAATTACATGTAGTATATTTAAGTATAGATATGGCATTTGATTGGTATATTGTAAGTCAGGACATTTGAATTAGTATATTTAAGGATAGACATGGCATATGATTGGTATATTTTAAGTCAGACATTTGAATTAGTATATTTAAGTATAGACATGGTGTTTGATTGGTATACTGTAAGTCAGGACATTTGAATTAGTATATTTAAGTATAGACATGGCATTTGATTGGTATATTGTAAGTCAGGACATTTGAATAAGTATATTTAAGTATAGACATGACATTTGATTGGTATATTGTGCGTCAGGACATTTGAATTAGTATAAGTAAGTATAGACATGGCATTTGATTGGTATATTGTAAGTCAGACATTTAAATTAGTATATTTAAGTATAGACATGGCATTTGATTGGTATATTGTAAGTCAGACATTTGAATTAGTATATTTAAGTGTAGAAATGGCACTGGATTGGTATATTGTAAGTCAGGACATTTGAATTAGTATATTTAAGTATAGACATGGTGTTTGATTGGTATACTGTAAGTCAGGACATTTGAATTAGTATATTTAAGGATAGACATGGCATATGATTGGTATATTTACGTCAGACATTTGAATTAGTATATTTAAGTATATACATGACATTTGATTGGTATATTGTAAGTCAGGACATTTGAATTAGTATATTTAAGTATAGACATGGCATTTGATTGGTATATTGTAAGTCAGACATTTAAATTAGTATATTTAAGTATAGACATGGCATTTGATTGGTATATTGTAAGTCAGACATTTTAATTATTGTATTTAAGTATAGACATGGCATTTGATTGGTATATTTTAAGTCAGACATTTGAATTAGTATATTTAAGTGTAGAAATGGCATTGGATTGGTATATTGTAAGTCAGGACATTTGAATTAGTATATTTAAGTATAGACATGGTGTTTGAATGGTATATTGTAAGTCAGGACATTTGAATTAGTATATTTAAATACAGACATGGCATTTGATTGGTATATTGTAAGTCAGGACATTTGAATTAGTATATTTAAGTATAGACATGGCATTTGATTGGTATATTTTAAGTCAGACATTTGAATTAGTGTATTTAAGTATAGACATGGCATTTGATTGATGTATTTTAAGCCAGATATATTTCAGTCAGTTGGATTATTGAATTCTAGACTTAGAATTAAGACCACACTTGGGATTTGTTGGTAAAATATGGACCTGATTCTCCTTATTTAATTTTTAATCTACATTCTTTTTTAAAATTGTTGTTTGAACAATATTTAATAGTGTTTCCATTGTGTGATTCTATTGGAGCAGAGAACAACACCTGACAGAAAGAGGGAGCTCATAAAACGTATTCTTCAAAGAGACGGGGATACCTATGAGAAGTTTAAAGAATGTCTTGTTCAGGCCAAACAAACATTTTTGAAAGACATACTGGAAGAAGAGGAGGCAGAATTTGGAACTGCAGTAAAAGAAAAGCATGATGCAGGTTGGTTTTCCAGCTCCTAAGGCCATAAGACCAAGTAATAAATGGCCCTTGCGTCCATTGTGCATTGTCTATCATTAATTATCTGTCCATGAACAATGGTTATTTTCAGCAGCATTTTTCAAAATCGACCTAGCCACCTTAAACCAAAGTTGCCATGTGTGATTCTGGCATTAATAACTTCCGCATTTATTTTAAAATGTTAATGTACTATAAAATATGACCACCATTACTAAATATAGAAAAAATCCTTTACAACTGCTCACAGAGTTTGATCCAATTTGAGAGAAGTCATATTGTAATAAATACTTTTGTATAAATCAGACATCAACATGGTCATTGTTTCTGTAAATAGATAAACCTTAAAACAACTTCATAAAAAGCACTCAAGAGACTTTAACTGAATTTGATATGAAGTGTTATGCCATTGACATAAAGTATCATACCATTGACATAAAATATCATGCCAAAGAAGAAAAGGAAACACACATAGTAATTTAAGCAAATTCGACATAAGGCATCTTGGCATAAAGGGTTTTGAAATTTTTACAAATTCTGATCCATAATCAAATTTATTTACCATTGCTAAACATAGATCATGAACGATAGATCATATGCCAACTTTGTGTTTATTTATCCTACTGGGATATGGTTGACCGGAAATTGCTTATTAGTAGGATTCAAAAACCTTGGCCTTTGCTTAAGTAATGCAGTCTTTAACTAAACCGCAAAATGAATAGGTTTTCACCTTACCTTAAATGCAAGCCATCCACAAAGTTTGGTCATGTGATGTAGAACTAGTATTATTGTGTGGAGACAATTTAAATTTTTCTCTTGCAGTGACCTTGATCTCTGATATCTTAACCCTGAAATTGATAGGCTCCTTTCTTATCCTAGGTGCAAGCCACCCACAAATTTTGGTAGTTGTAAATTGTAGAGAAGTAAAATTATTGTGCAAAAATTGATTTTCTTCTTTCAGCTGTTGTGACCTGATCTTTAACCTCGCAATTATTAGGGTTCTACCTTATCCCAAGAGAAAGCCACCCACAAAGTTTGGTAACTGTACACGGGAGACAATTTCAGTTATTGTGTAGAAATTAAATAGGTAATAGATGGATAGACATACAAATTTGTAATATATACATCCCACAACATAACAGGTGTACACAAACGTTAAATTCACTTCATCACAGAAACAGTCCAGCAGATATTGATAGTTTCAGAGAATACATTTAGGCATGAAAGACTTACAATTTGATCAAACTATGCTGATTCATCATCACTAGCATTTTCCAGATTAAATGTGCAAGACTCTCAGCTCCCAGAACCTGAGAGTCTCTTGCACTTTTCTTAGAGTTTCACCTCAATCCAGAAAGTTCCCATAGTTGCCTTTTTGTAAACTTCTTGGATCTTTTATTAAGTGTTATATAATAGATGGATATATAGATAGGTAAGTGTGTAGGCAAAGCAATATATATCCTTGAAAAGTATTAGGCACCCTTGATATCTTGCGGGTCATAGAGACAATCATTTGTAATGGTTGAATGCGTATTAAAAACATTAGTTCTTACACAGTCAATGAAAGAACTCGACATTTTTAACAGCATTCTTGCAGGCATAATGTATTGTTTCCGTTTTTAATAAGAGATTTGTTACAAATATTTATTTCTTCTACACTGACATGCAGTACAACAATGTTATAGAAATCTCAACAATATTAAGCAAAACATTATCTGCACAACGTTTGCATGTTTACCCTGAATAATTAACATGTAAGTAATACAGGTAATCCATTTTGTGCGGTTTTTTTGGTCATGCATAGTGCAGAGCATTATGAAATTTTTATGTCCCTCTGTACCCTATTTTATTTTGCCACAATAACTCGCATTCATCACTTTCTAACATTAGCAAACTTTGTAAATAGGTTGCAATTTAGGTTAAGGTCAAAGGTAAACGTCACTGAAAACAAGCAAAATGGTTTCTGCAGCAACTTCATCACAAACCTCAACAGCATCCACATGGAGTAAGGTAGAAACATGTTCATTTGGGGGATCCAAAGGTCAAAGTATAAGGTCCGTGGCTGGAAAATGCATTCTGTACAAGAAATTCAGATGCAGAATTGCTTCTGAACAAAAGCATAAGCTTTAGTTATTTTAATTCTCCACCATTTACTTCCACATTATTTTATTACTGGCTTACACTTAGTGTAAGAAAAGATGAATGGTGAAGGTCACTGTCTTGAAGAAGAGAAGGTTTCTTGCTTACTAAATTTACTTCTGAACTAAATATCGTTACCAAGTTTGTAAATTGTTTAGGGCCAAAGTCATTGTAATACAAAAGGTTTCAGCACAATAACCTTGTTATGGAGCAAGTTCATTGACCAGACTTTGTTGATTGCTTGCACTCAGAGCAAGAAATAAACGATAGATTTGGTATCAGGGTCACAGTAAGTATCAGAAGAAAAAGAAATGGCTTCTGCACAGCAACTTTCAATTGAGATCTTGTACCTAAAGTAAGCATTGTGGATGGTTTGCATATTAGGCAAGAAAGACACATTTGGAAGAAAAATGTTAAAGGTCAGGATCATTTTGAAACAGAAACTGTTTGAAAAAGTAACATTAAGTTACATGCCAAACAATTATGCCAAATGCTGAAGATGTATTCACCTGCTGATATCTGAAGGAAAAATAATACAGACATTGGATTACATGGCTGAAATGTCAGCATGATATTGACCTAAACAAAGAAATTTTGTTTCCTACATCATCTTCTTTCAGTAAAATTCCTAAATAATTTGCCTTTCAGGCAAGGAAGGAACCCATTGGTCTAAACCATCCTGAATCAACTGCGTAGTAGTAGTGCCTATGTATGGGAAAATTAAACACAGGGCAGGCATACCATGGTACCATTGTCTGTGTAGTAGTGCCAATATACCGGAAAATTAAACGCAGGCTTATCATGTTACCACTGTCTTTGTTGTATTAGTGCCTTTATATGGGAAAATTAAACAGTCTTATCATGGTACCATTGTCTTTGTAGTAGTAGTGCCTCTATACTGGACAGTCAAACACAGGGCAGGCATACCATGGTACCATTGTCTGTGTAGTAGTAGGGCCTATATACATGACAAATAAACACAGGCTTATCATGGTACCATTGTCTTTATTAGTGCCTATATATGATACAATTAAACACATGCTTATCAAGGTACCATTGCCTGTGTAGTAGAAGTGCCTCTGGACAATTAAACACTGGGGAAGCATACCATGGTACCAGTGTCTGTGTAGTAGAAGTGCCTCTATACTGGACAATTAAACACCGTGCAGGCATACATTGGTACCATTGTCTGTGTAGTAGTAATGCCTATATACGTGACAAATAAACGCATTTAAGCATATTACAATACACTTTTCTGTGTAACGGAGGTGGCTTTTAAGGTGTCATAAATGTACCCTATCAAATAAGAAGTAAATAAAAGTAGAACTTGTGCAGGTATGAAAAGTGAATATCATCGTTGTATTTAGAATGTAGTTTTGCATAATTTGTACATACATGTAAAAGCCTGTCACAAAATCGTTGCTGCTGTAGCCATTGGTGGCATAAAATATCCATAGCTGAGACATAAATTCATTTTTGATTGATAATAATCTGGAGAAGGCATGTAATTTTACAACTTCCCAGCTAAAAATAGCATTTCTTATGAGTTAAACTTTTGAACCCTGCTTCAATTGATGTTTTTGAGAGCAATGCTATTTGGATATATAATATCAGAGGATGCTCCTAGGGCACATGATTGCATGAGCCAAGCAAAATTTGTACGAATTCATGCACTTGGAATGCGATGATGCACGAGAGCTCATGCAAATTAGTTTCAAATCACGCTTATAAAATGTATTCTATGCAGTATACAGACTGATTCAGCCATTCAACATTAATGTGCTTGTGTCGACGTAAGCCAATCTAGCAGAAATGTTGTAGGCCTAGAGCCTGTTGCGACGTGTACTCTTTGTAACTTTACAAATCTAGTTTCTTTGACTTGACATGTGGTTGTTAAAACTAAATTTGATCAGCACTTTTGGCCCAGTAAGAAGCAGTCTGTTATAGTTTGAACCTGACATCAAGGGTGTTTTACAAATGCGCGTTTATGACACAGTCACTTTAGAAGACTGAAAATGATTGATTTCCAGTGTGGACAATTTCATTCAGCAAATACTGGGTGATCATAGTGATGAAGGCAATTTAGTTTTAAAATTAGGAAGTATATCAGATCATTGGAGATGGAAAGTGTTAATGGAGGTTCCAGTGAGTGATTTTAAACCGAAAAGGGTATTAACTTTGAGTCCGATGTACATTCTGGATGTTCAAGACCAGACAGCAAGCTTTCCAACCCCTCATTTCAGTGGTAATTCAAAATTAAATGTAGGAAAGGCAAACAAATAAGCCAAATAAAAATACAATTCAAAAGTAAAGTGCAATTTTATTTCTTTTCTCATCACAAATTAACCCCGCAAGATCATGTGCTACAAAATTATGTAACCCTAGCAAAATGTTTACAATAAAGCTATTAACTAAGAATCTAAAAAGGAAATTAAGAAGTGAAGATATTTCTTACAGCAAAATACCTCTGTTTGAATAAATAGACTATGGCATTAATGAACTTGAAATCCTAATACAGCATTAATGAATAGTAAATCTGGCATAGTAGTCATTAGAGTGCTAATTCAAGAAAGTTAATCCTTGGAGTTTATGTTAGTGAAAATGTTTATTTTGGGGCATAAGTCTCCAAAAGACAACATGTTTGAGATGTGGAAAATTGTACATAACAACCATGAAGAACAAATTTTAAACTTGGTCTAGCTGACTCAGCTTGCTATGTATATGTCTCTTCAGACAGCTGATTGTGAAAACGGATTATCAGTAAAAAAAAAAAAAAACAGTATTCAGATATAGATAAGGAACAGATTAAGCTCAGAAACAATGAACACATTAATGCTTATACAACTATAGGCAATATCTTTTGAAGATTTTGATTTCAGGAGGTGTCTTACAGAGTAGAATGGGGAGAAAAAGAGAAGTGTTATGTAGATATTGATCTATGATTGTTTCCTCTTCCACTCATTTTTGTTATAATCCCCATATGACAAAATCATAGAGGCATCTCTGTGATCTTGATCACATGATGTACCTTGCTTCAATCGGTGTTTTTAGATCTCTGTTATTTTAGATATACGATCTTGGTCACATGATGTACCTTGTTTCAATTGGTCTTCTTTAAAGCTCTGTTTTTTTTCAGACAGATGATCTTGGTCACATACTGTACCTTGCTTCAATTGGTGTTTCTTTAGAGTTCTGTTATTTCAGATATATATATGATCTTGGTTGGCTGTGCCTCATGACCAAATCAAGATTATTGATTGACTAGAAAGTTTAAACTCACAGGTAGTGAGTGAATAACAATTTGAAATTTATCAATGGTTGCTTTGATCATGTATTTGAAATTGTGTTCAGTGGTGTTTCTAAAGAATGATATGTATGATCTGGGGCCCCGAGTGGCCGATTGGTCTAAAGTGCTCACCGTTACGGATCACTGCCATCTCACTTCTGTCTGCGTGGGTTTGAGTCTCAGGCTCGGTTAATGTGGGTACGTGAGAAAGCCTGCCAGTAGTTTCTCATGGGTCGGTGGTTCTTC
The DNA here is from genome assembly GCA_016617855.1 of Megalonaias nervosa. Classification (NCBI taxonomy): domain Eukaryota; kingdom Metazoa; phylum Mollusca; class Bivalvia; order Unionida; family Unionidae; genus Megalonaias; species Megalonaias nervosa. Next base: position 14,544 of record JAECUM010018923.1, read on the forward strand.
CCGGGGTTTTCCAGGGTTCTTCCTCCACCAGTTATACTGGTCGCCATGTATAACCTATCTTGTGCTGAAAAATGGTGTTAAACCCTACAACAACAACAAACACAAATGGAAGTACAATGATTATTACTCATAATGCAGTACAGTGCGTATTACTTGTACAGCAGTACAGTTTATATTATTCATATTGCAGCTGTGTATAATACTCATGTAGTACAGTGTATAATGCTGATACAGCAATGCAGTGTATATTACTCATAATGGAGTATAGTGTATATTACTCATAATGCAGTACAGTGTATATTACTCATAATGCAGTACAGTGTATATTACTCATAATGCAGTACAGTGTATATTACTTATAATACAGTACAGTGTATATTACTAATAATGCAGTACTGTGTATATTACTCATAATGGAGTATAGTGTATATTACTCATAATACAGTACAGTGTCTATTACTCATACTGCAGTACAGTGTATATTACTCATAATGCAGTATATTGCATATTACTCACAATGCAGTACAGTGTATATTACTCATAATGCAGTACTGTGCATATTACTCACAATGCAGTACAGAGTATATTACTCATAATGCAGTACTGTGTAAATTGCTCATAATGCAGTACAGTGTATATTACTCATAATGCAATGCAGTGTGTATTACTCGTAATGCAGTGTATATTACTGATAATGCAGTGTATATTACTCATAATGCAGTACAGTATATATTACTCATAATGCAATACAGTGTATATTACTCATTATGCAGTGTATATTACTCATAATGCAGTACAGTGTATATTACTCATAATGCAGTACAGTGTATATTACTCATAATGCAGTATAGTGCATATTACTCATAATGCAGTACAGTGTATATTACTCATAATGCAGTAGAGTGTATATTACTCATAATGCAGTACAGTGTATATTACTCATAATACAGTACAGTGTATATTACTCATAATGCAGTACAGTGTATATTACTCATAATGCAGTACAGTGTATAATACGCATAATACAGTATAGTGTATATTACTCATAATGCAGTAAAGTGTATATTACTCATAAGGCAGACTCCTATAATAACATATAAACTGTAATTTATGTTGATTCTTGTTACTAGTATTGTACATTGAATAGTTGGTCCTATGCTATTACTACTTAGACCATTTCGGTGACTTAGTGGTTAGAGCCTCCGCCTCGGATGCGGGAGGTCGCGGGTTTGAACCCCGGCCGAGTCATACCAAAGACTTGTACAAATGATAATAACAGCTGCCTTGCTAGGCACTCAGCATTAAGAGACTAGTGTTAGGATTGGTCAGCCTGGTGTCAGGATAATGTGACTGGATTTGTCATCATGCTACATGTCTGCGGCATGATGCTCCAGTGCTGGACATAACAATAAACTGCATTACAGCAGACATCGTAGCGATATGACTGAAACAAATTGTTGTAGCTAAAACACACACACAGACACACACACACACACACACACACACACACACATGATTACTACTTTGATGTACCAATCAGAATTCGATTCAAAATTAACAATTTTCAAATAATTAAGAAGTATTTGAACCAATGATGAAAAGAGGGACATTTTACCAACATTTTCTTTGTCTATCATGAAGAGGGGACTTACCAACAGATTAATCTATCAAGTAGTAAGGGCATTACAGTTCTGCCCAAGGAGATTTGCCAACGACTTAATATATCTGGCAGTAAGGGCATTACAGATCTGCCCAATGGGATTTACCAACAGCTTAATCTATCTACCAGTAAGGGCATAACAGTCCTACCCAATGGGATTTGCCAACATGTTGATCTGTCTAGTGCTAAGATAGGATTTACTAGCTGTAAGGGCATTAGAGTTCTAAGGGTATTTTCATTTCCCATGACACAAGTTCTTACTAACATGAGAACAGTCAACATATATTTACTGCACAAATATTATGTAATACCGTGATGCATTCAAATAAACTCAATATTAACCATCACAATTAACATCATTGTGACATGTTTAATTAATAACAGCAGTTCCAACAAAAATTAAAATTGATTGGCATTCAAGTTATGTTATGAAATAATCAAAGAACTTTCATTTTAGTATCATTTTCCTTATTATCTTGAACAGTCTCTGAATCGACAGTAACAGCGCAGAGCACTGCTGCACCCAGAACAAGGATGCCAAAAGCTCCAGTTTCAAATGTCCAGGCACTAGCGGCCAAAGCATCAGCAAAAACAGAAGCTTCAGCAAGAACTGCACTTCCACCACAAGAAGAGAAAACCTTATCGCAGGCACAAAAATCCAGTACATGTCATTTGATGTGAACGTTTTATCATTATTGCCTGGAAGAGTTTATCTCCCTAGAGATTTTATGCAAATCTTTATATTTACAATTTTAGAACTTTACATTTAATCTACACTGCTATTATTGTATTGATGAACCATTATATTTTAATACACACATGCAACCAAAGCACCAACAAGTAATACAGCGCCTGCAATGAAGATTTTAACAATGTCTGCACTAACAATCAAGACTCCAGCAAATTCAGCACTACAAAAATGGCTGCAACAACTGCTGAAACTTCAGCCAAGGCTCCATGAACCGCTGTACCTGCAACTAAGATTCTAACAACTGCTGCACTACAAAACCCTTGGCGTCAACATCTTCTGTACATTCAATCAAGACTTCAACAACTGCACTTACAGCTGAAGTTCCTGAAACATTTGTACACATAAACAAGACTGCCGCAACTGCAGCACCTACACATAATACTCTAACAACAGGTCCACAAACCACCAAGGTTCCATGCTATACCCACAACCATGGATCGAGGAACTGCCGCACCCACAACCAAGGCTGCAACAAGTACAGCACCTACAACCAAGGCACTAACACTTGATGCACCAACAACTTAGGCTCTAAGAACAGTTGCCCCAGTGACCAAGGCTCTGACAACAGTTGGATCCACAGACCTGGCTTCAACAATAGTTGCCCCAAGGAACACAGCTCCAATAACAGTTGCTTTCACAACTAAGAAAGGCTTCAACAACAGTTGCTGTAGTGACCAAGGGATTCAACAACAGTTATCCCAGTGAACAAGGGTCCGACAAATGTTGCATCCACAACCAAGGCTTCAATGATAGTTCTCCGACAACCACTGCATCCACATCCATGGCTACAACAACAGTTTCCACATTGAACAAAGCTCCAGCAACCATTGCATCAATAATCATGTATTCAGCAACAGTTGCCCCTGTGACCAAGGCTGCAACAACTGCATATGCAACCAAGTCCCCAACAATACTTCCCCGAATGACCAAAGCTCCTACAAATATTGCATCGACAACCACGGCTTCAACAAGTTGCCCAAGTGAACAAAGCTTAACAACTACTGTATCTACGACCATAGATTCAACAACAGTTGTTCCATTGATCAAGGCTCAAACATCTGCTGCATCCACAACCACGGCTTCAACAAGTTGCCCCAGTGACCAAGTCTGCAAAAACTGCTGCATATGCATCCAAGACACCAACAACTGTCTAGCATAAATTAAGTCAGGTAAATAAAGTTTCATTATAATAGCTACATTTATTAAAATGTTATGCATGTATATGTATAGTGGCCAATGAATTCCGAAGTTCAGTCCAAACAGGAACTTAAATTAGAATTACATTTCCAAGCTCCACTACAGTTACCTTGTTTCTGAAATGAAGATTCCTTATGCTGACTTTAAATTTTAGACAGTTTTTTTCTATATGCCTGGCAGAATATATGGAATGAAAACTTCACAAACATGCTTAGGAATATCAAACCCGTCATCTGAGTTGGCATCCATCATGTAAGACAAATCACAGATAATGAGGTTATATATTGTGATCTCATGTAGCACGTATATATCTGACTCGTGAATGAAGGCAAAATACGAATAGGGTTTGCATTGATTACATACCCCCTCTGGTATGCCTTCTAATCCAAAATTAATTTGGATTTAGAAAGTATTGAGTCATTGCATCAAAAGTATTGATTTTCAAGTGTTTCTGTGTATAAAATAGTTAATATATTACTTTGAGTTCAATATATACATGTACAGTCATCCTTATAAATGCATACACACTGCACATTCTGTACAAGAAGAACATAATATTACTTGAATGGGAATGCTGTATATGGATTACATAATGTAGCACTTGGATGGGAACACTTTATATGGATTGCATAATATAGTACTTGAATGGAAATACTGAATATGAATTATATAATGTTGTACTTGAATGGGAATACTGTACTTGAACTACATTATATAGTACTGAATGGGAATACTGTATATGAATTACATAATGTTGTACTTGAATGGTAATACTGTATTTGAATTACATAATATAGTACTTGAATGGAAATACTGTATATGAATTACATAATGTTGTTCTTGAATGGGAATACTGTATATGAATTACATAATGTAGCACTTGGATGGGAACATTGTATATGGATTAGATAATATAGTGCTTGAATGGGAATACTGTATATGAATTACATTATATAGTACTTCCATGGGAATACTGTATGTGAATTACATAATGTTGTACTTGAATGGGAATACTGTATATGTATTACATAATATAGTACTTGAATGGGAACACTGTATATGAATTATATATTATTGTAATTGAATGGGAGTAGCTTCATATGAAAGCCATAACCTCTCCAAAATTTTTCCTAGAAATAGAAATTTGTTGGAAATTAAAATAGTTGCTTAAATTGGGCTGGGTATGAGTGCCTTAGAGTGTCTTTAAAATAATTGTATTGTTAATTTGTTATTAGCTGAATGCTGACACACTCTTCTAACTTATAATGACTTTCTTAAGAAACAATGGATGTTAGAGGAACAGCAGTTCTGAAAAAGGTTAAAATGCTTCAGACAAGAAAGTGCACATGAACCAACAGATCAAAGCCAGACTCTCCTAGAAAATAACCCAGGAACACCAACATCCAACCATCTGAACCTTGCAAAACAAATAAACCACAAGGGAACATACAGGTAGACTCTTTTTATGTAGGTATTTCAAGATGATGCATTCTTTTACCTTTGTTATAAGACAGCTACACTAGTGTTTACCCAATTGTTATAAGACAGCTACACTAGTCATGACCCCATTTTCATAAGACAGCTACACTAATCATGACCCCATTGTCTTAAGGCAGTTACACTAGTCATGACCCCATTGTCGTAAGACATCTACATTAGTCATGACCCTAATGTCATAAGACAGTTGCACTAGTCATCACCCCATTGTCATAAGAAAGATATGCTAGTGATGACTTCATTGTCATAAGACAGCTACATTAGCCATGACCCCATTGTCATAAGACAGCTACATTGATGATGACACCATTGTCATAAGACAGTTACACTAGTCATGACCCCATTGTCATAAGGCAGCTATACTAGTGATGATACCATTGTCATAAGACAGCTACACTAGTCATGACCCCATTGTCATAAGACAGCTGCATTAGTGATGACCACATTGTCATAAGACAGCTACACTAGTGATGACCAGATTGTCATAAGACAGCTACACTAGTCATGACACCGTTGACTAAATGTGCCAAAGGTTGACTAGCTACCACGAAAACAAGTACAATGGTGATAATAAATGTTGTTTGTACCACAGGTACACTAGCTACCAACAAACATCTACACTGATTATAACATATTGTCAGCATGTGCCGTGGATGAAGTATTTGTTATAAGGAAGATGTGTTTGTGATAACTTCATTGCCTGCATGTGCCACAGTAAACTAACTACCATAAATTAAATGGTGATGAGAGCTGTGCCCACCTGTGACACTGACTGGCTAATTGTCATATGAGAGATACAATGGTGATGACAGTGATTACATGCACCATAGGTCGACTAATGCACCAACAATTTCATTTCATTGTGGAGGGTGGGAAGGCTAACATTTTCCAGTATGGCTGCTACACCAGCCACCATTAAAATATTGTTATTGCTATTCCTATTTTTGTCGATAGTCATATCAACCTGGGATTTTTGACTTTAGTACTTTGTATGATGTCTAGTTAGACATAAATTAAAATGGTGTAGATCTGACATCCAGTATGGCTACCACAGCAGCCATCTTGAAATCTAATTATTCCTACTACTGAATGGAAAGTCATATTAGCATGCAGATTACACAGATGATTTCTTATGTCTGTCTTGTAGTAAATGAAATTATGCTGACATCCAGTGTGATCACCATGGCAACTACATTGAAACGTTTGCTTCTCCTACGAAATGGAAAGTGATCTCCACATGGTGTCTTAGGCAGAAGTCTATGACAGCTAGTTGGGCCTGGATGAAATAGTGGTTTTCAGCCACAATAAACATAGTTCAACTCTCCAGAATGGATGATCATGGCAACATGGGGTTGTCACCAAAAGTCTTCTTTTGGTGGCTAGGTTGTCCTAAATGAACATGGTGCCCATGGTACATCCGATATATCTGCCACAGTAGATAATTTGACATTCATATTGCACAAGAATATTAGAGATAGTTTTAACACTCGGTATTTAAACAAGAAATAAATTGTTGAAAATTCCTGTTATTCTTTTTGATCAGTAGAATATTAGTTCATAACTTATTTTTACAACTTTGTTCAGTGCATGAAATATTGTTTGAGTTATATTTAACTATCACATTTTAGCTCTTATTGATAGATGATAAAATTATAATCCTCTTGAGTCTGTGGCTCTCTCAAAAACAATATCAAGTTTTAAACTTAATGAAACTTTCCATTTCAGATAAGACTATTTATGCAGTTTGACACAAGGAACTTGGACATGGCACAATTGTCAATTCTTTCAAGGAAGGAAGAATAGTCACCTTTGAGATATTTTCACCATATATGATGAGAACTGTGACAACTAAAGGATTTTGATGGAACAGAATGAGGTTTTTTGCCATATTTATCAAGTTTTATAATGTGATAACAAAATTTATTACATTTATTGCAGTTTGATGGAATTTATTCTCATGATCTCATTCTGAGACACCTGAAGAACTACAATTTTGCCACTAAAAAACCAAGCTTTTATATTTCTTATGTATTTTAGTTTTTATATAGAATTTTGTGTGCATTCTGATGTCATGTGTTAGATTTTTTAATATCAGTTTTTGTGTGCAATTTTTGTAATGTGTTTGATATTTTTGTATAGAAATTGTATGCATTTTGATGTCATATGCTTTATTTTTTATATAACTTTTTGTGTGCCTTTTTATGTCGTGTGTTTTAGTTTTAATATAGAATTTTATGTGCAATTTGATGTCAATGTGTGCTATTTTAAACTGACTTGTATATTTTTAAATGTTCACCAAGAATTTTCATGAAGACAAATTTAACTACAAGTAATTTTTACAGTGCTTATTTCACAGGTGTAAAATGCCCCATGGTGATGTACAGTGTTGGAATAAAGAAATTGTTCATTGGTATGAATGTCCCGTGCTTATTTCATTTCATAGTGATCAAATGCCCAACATTGATGTACAGTGATGGAAAAATGATGTTATTTAGTGGTATGAACATCACATGATTGTTTCACAGTTTTAAAGTAAACTTTCTATAGTGGTGAACCCGGCTAATAAACAAAATAGTATATCTTCATTCCACATTTATGAGGGTTGATCTTAAACAAATGCAGTGTGTTTTAACCACCATAACCAAGTCATTAAAATGTGCTCATTATAATTGAAAGCATCCCAGTTTAGGATGTGCTGTCATTTTTAAGTTGATGGAATAGCGGGTTTAGTGACATGACAGAGTCTGTTTTCAAACCAGAAGCTGATTATACAGTTTTATACCAAATGAGGAAAAACTTTTACATAGACAAAAGTTGAATTGAATGCTTCTTATGGACCTAAAGCACTCGCTAAATCTGGATCCAGTAAATAGAACATTGTTTTGATAGTAGAGAGAGACTGATAAAATTGGTTCAAGAAAAGGAGGACCAAGGACAGCACTTTCCAAAGAATTGAATTTTCTGCAGATATATGTGGACCAAGAAAGACATGTTATTGTCAGTTCTTTGTAAATATATGTGAAACAAGACAGACAAGTTACTGGTGAGCAGATATATTAAACAAGACAGTCCTTTTACTGTCAATTCTTTGTACATATATGGATAAATCAACACCACTTTACAAATTTGTTTGTATTCTGGTTCCAATCTACACAAATTTTGCCATTTGTTCCAAGTTTTATGTCCTGCAGATCCAGGTTAGTAGTGAAATAAATGGAAATTTTTCATGCAGTGTACTGTAATTATGGCATATACTGTATCATCTACTGTAATTATGGCATATACTGTATTATCTACTGTAATTGTGGCATATAAGTATTATCTAATGTAATTATGGCATATACTGTATTATCTACTGTAATTATGGCATATACTGTATCATCTACTGTAATTATGGCATATACTGTATTATCTACTGTAATTATGGCATATACTGTATTATCTACTGTAATTATGGCATATACTGTATTATCTACTGTAATTATTTCATATACTGTATTATCTACTGTAATTGTGGCATATACTGTATTATCTAATGTAATTATGGTATATACTATACTATCTACTGTAATTATGGCATATACTGTATTATCTATTGTAATTATGGCATATAATATATTATCTACTGTAATTATGGCATATATTATCTACTGTAATTATGTCATATAATATATTATCTACGATATCAATGAAGTAGGGATAATAATATTAGTACTAATAATATATAGATTTGTATGCCTTTTTGCCACTTATATTATACCACTCTTGTGGATGGCATGTGTCCATCAGGAAACTATGAATGCTGCCATGTAATGTGGGATGCTGCACATGCTAAGGACATGGGTCACAGTATTGTAAAACAGCATTAAATCAAAAGGGAGTTATTTAGAGGACTAAAGTTATTGTAAATGGTCAAGTAGCTTTCCCTTTACTATGTTACAGAACTGTTTGATAACCCTCGTAAATATGTAAGCTTTCCTCAAGAACCATCTCCCTTGCTCAGTGAAAATCAGGGCTTCAGTTTAGAACTTAAGCTCTACTGCAAGGTTTGGTAAACATATTTAATAACACTTGTATTATCGAGTTTGAAGTCAAAGGTCAAGGTCACTTACTGAAGAATGAAAGATGATTTCCAAACAATAACATTAGTTTTACATCATATACTTGGAGTTAAACTTTATGGATAGCTTTCATTTGGAATAAGGACGATGCTTTCATTTGGGATAAAGACGATGCTTTCATTTGGGATAAGGACGATGCTTATCAATTTTGAGACAAAAGTAAATTCATCAAGGTCACTAACTAAAAGAAAGAAAGCAATTTCTGCAAAATGTCATTTATTTCAACACCACATACCTGTATCAAACATTGTGCATAGCTTGCACTTGTGGTAAGAAAGAAACATTTTCATTTGGGGGTCAAAAGTTCAAACGTTAAGATCACTGACTGCATGATTTAGACGTCTTACTTGAGGAACAAATGTTTCCGCACAACAACAGTGTTCTGAATGACAGACATGGACTAAACACTGTGAGTAGCTTGTACTTGAGTTCGGAAATAAGCCTATTTTCCTTTGGGTTGAAGGTAAAAATCAAGGTCACTAATGAAATGAAAATATAGTGTCTGCAAAATTACATTAGTTTTGCATTACAGACATGGACCAAACTTTGTGGATAGCTTGCACATTGGGTAAGCAAAGAACGTTTACTAATTTTTGGGGTTAACAAGTAAAATGCCAGTGTCACTGGTAAAAAAAACAAAAATGGTTTTGGCACAAAAATTTCAGTTGCTCTAAGTGTACAAGTACCAATGTTTGTGAACGGTTCACACTTTTGTTAAGAAGGAAGCCTTTTGATTTGAGGTCAGAGGTCAAGATCACTGAAAAAGAAATATTGTCTGTACAGTAACATTAATTTAGTACTGCATCACAGACATGAACCAAACTTTGTGGATAGCTTAGAGTTCTGATAGGGAAGGAACCTATCAATTTGGATGTCAAGGTGACTGAAGTTAAGAAATTACAAACCTTTATGCATGCAGATTTCAGTTCATCACCATGTACATTCACCAATGTTTATAGGTAACCTAATTTAAGGTAAGATACTGTCACCAAAGTTTCAGGAGGGCTTTTATATAAGGTACTGAAGATTCACATTGATTTAATTGTCAAAAGGTGTCAATGGTCAGATATATTGTGTCTTAGAGAAAAATGGATTTGCAGAGTAACTTTTCTGCACTTTAGAGTAAGTGAAACAGATTTTGGGATCTATAAATCAAAGGTCATGACTATGAAAAATCTAATAAAATAATTGTTCATACACAATAACTCCAGTTCAAGACTTCGTACCTAAACCATAGGTCTAGGTCACTGAAATTCATCGGTCAGTAATGTCCAGAGTCAACCATAGTAGTTGCCCACATAGAGGACTATGAAAAACTGGGCAGGTGTATAATGTGCTGGAAACGGTACTCTTGTTCTGTTTTTTTTTTTTAAATTCTTGCCCACCATACTATTGACAAATAGGAAAAATTTTCTTTAGCCAGAATTGTTTGTGATAGGTTCTTTTTATGTAGATAGTATTTCTAAGTATAGCCTAGTGTACAATACCTTGTTTTGTACTTCACCTGTGAAATAAGCAATCAGATTATATATTGCTGTATTTTTTTGTTGTTGTTGTTTTGCAGTTCAGTGTAGTGTACACATTTTTCTGTGAAGCATTACCTACCGACCCATATGCATTTTTAAAGATATAGCAACTTTGCCATGTATATTTAATGTACATATTTTACTGTAAAAATTTACCTAGTCACCTGTATATTTGAATAAATAGTAAAGTACTTGTTTTATTTCTAAATATGTACATCTTTCTCCAAGAAACGAATTAGAAAATTATCACAATAGTTTTGTCTCTGAAAGTCCACGACGTTTTATGTATTAAAATTAAAAGAATGTATCGAAATCTTTGTTGATTATACAGTTGCATTTTCTAAGGCAGGGGCATCTATTTGTGCAAAGGGCCACGTTTTGTTTACTGCATGTAAATTTTCACACAATCAGGAACTGTGTAAATGATCTTGAGTGTGGTACGTGAAGTTGATAGTTAATGCGCATGTCCAGGCAATTTTAAGGTTGCATTATTAATATGGTAATGATAAAGCTACATCTAACACTTCGAAGCAAGGTCAAAACAATCTTAAAGATGTTTTACATAAATCAGCAGATATATTCAATTTCGAACATTCTTATAAACTTAAGCATGTTATATTATATTAGAATGTATTATTTGGTTTTCCTGTAACTAGTTTCAACGGTACTTTAACACTTTTTTAGCTGTATGATGTATCAGATATTGGATTTAGTACGTTTTCCAAGACACAGTTTGGCTAGCCTTGGTTGGTATCCAAAACGGCAATTTTATTTAACGTGCACGACGCTCTAACAAGTGATCAGGCGCATGTTAATATTCTAGCAATGACAAATGAATACACTCGTATCCAGGCCTTTATAAATTCTCAATTACTTGTATGAATGGAACCCTGGGAGAAGGGTGTAGCTATCAATAATCATAGATTATGAAGACAAGAATGTGAATAGATAAATTGAGTTGCACAATCGACACTTCTTCACTAAATTATTTCTTATTATTATGGCAATCAATAGTACGTCTTTATATTATCAGTGCATCTTGACTGTTCCTTTTTCTAAACAGGCTGAAAAGTAATTCAATATTTTGTGAGCTGTGGCACCAGTGCGAACCGATTTTATCACTTAAATGCAAACATTTTTCTGAATAAACCACGACCTCCTTGGAAGTCAGCACAAGTGATTTATTATTACCCGTGTTGGAAAATGTACTCCATGGACTCATATCTTTTGTAAACGTTTTGAAAGGTAAATGTCACAATCAATTCCTTACAGCCAATCTTACAATCCATATAAACCGTGTGGATAGCAGACACGTATTATATTCATTTCTTTAACAAGTCATTACAGATGTATATCTCTGTTCTCTTTGTTTGCATTCATTTATGCAATACAGTTGTATAAACAAATTATTGAAATTAAAAATTTGTTAATCTATACTGTGGTTCACATTGGTATTATTTTACCTCAGTATAATAGATCAACCATATATGGCATTTGTTATAAGAAAAAAGACTTCTTCAATTAACTTATTACAAGAAAAGTTATGTTATCATGCAAGTAAATACACGTATTTTAAATAAATATAAGCCGGGCTGTTACAACGTTGCGAAAATTAACTTTGATGTATTTTGATGGTATTTTTAATTCTTAAGAGAAACGTAGAAAACAAAAAGTTGAAGAACAAATATTAACTTCTGATCAAAAACATAAGCTATACAGACAATAGATTTCCTGCAAAAAATAAAAGCAAACAGGAAAAAAGGAAAGAAAGAAACAATTGAAAAAGAGAAAGAAAGGGTGGTGATGATGATGACAATAATAATTAGTAGTGGTGGTGGTGGTAGTATTAAGCTTAAAAGCTGTAATATTACAAAGTCACCGTTGTTGCAATTATTGCAAAAATTCTAATTACACCAACCATGTCTGGCAATAAACAACAGCAGTATTGATATAGAACATTTTTACTACAGTCATATTTTAATCGTTCATATTTTGAGATGCACAGTTATTATTCTAATAGTATTCGAGGGCCCCGACTGGCCGAGTGGTCTAAAGCGCTCACTGTTACGGATCACTGCTATCTCACCTCTGTCTGCGTGGGTTCGAGTCTCGGGCTCGGCCAATGTTGGCATGTGAGAAAGCTTGCCAGTAGCTTCTCGTGGGTCGGTGGTTCTTTCCGGGGTTTTCCCTGGTTCTTCCTCCACCATTCGTACCGGCCGCCATGTATAGCCTATACTGTGCTGAAAAATGGCGTTAAACCCTATAACAACTAATAGTATTCCCCCTTTCTAATACTACCACACCCCTTACCGAGCAACATAAATTCTAACCTATCGAGGCTTGTAGATCAATATATATCCATTATAGTATGTCAAAAAAATTCAAACAGTACATTATTAGTCCCATGAAGAAAGGAAGTTACAGAAAGGGATCAGTTGTTACACGCGTGATTAAATATAGCTGTTATATTTCAGGCTTGTTGCTGGGGCCTAGTCTATTTTTAGGCTGGTTTTTGCGGGATTTTTAGGACGATGGTACTAATGCTAATAGTACTCCAATAAACACCCACTATTAGAATAACTACGGTATTTATTTTCAAAACACAAATAGCTCTTGTAAATAAAAGATAAACAGTACAATCAGAGCTGGTTTTTTTCTGAAGAATACGTGCATAATCATATCAATTTGCTAGAACGAAGTGTTGTTTACAATATTTGCAAAACCAGCTATTCCTTTTGCATTTTTTCCCATCTGAGGTCTATCCATTAATAAGTTAATTAAATTTCTTCTCTGTGTTAATATGAAACTATATAATACATATTTATATTATATAACCATTTTAATTTGCATAGCTGATACTGAATACGATACAGATATTCAATATGTTATTTCATATCGCATATCTAAAATTTCATATTTTGTAACTGCTTTTGCAATTTAAAAGATTCAATTATAGCCCACTTATAGAATATCTTGATAGATTAATTGCAATACATTTTACAGTATTCATAAAGTTTGTAATTTTTAGAAATGCAGTCATATGTGCTGAACATTACGGCTTTTGACGTTGGGGATAATGGGATAGTGGCATAAGTAGCGACAAGCAGTTTATGGGCACTTCACGGTATCTACCGGGATCTACCGCCGAGAAATTAGAGTAAGTTGAGGTTGAAAACAATATGTTGGACAGAATGTTGGACAATGGCTTCTCAGATGATGCTTGCGTGCACAGCGACATCAAACTTGGCACACACAGAGAGAGAGAGAGAGAGAGAGAGAGAGAGAGAGAGAGAGAGAGAGAGAGACCAAGGACTTTGTGGCTACAATCTTGAATTCACAGTTTAAAAATGCAAAGTACAAAAGACTCAGGGACTGATGACAAAACGTTAAGGCATTGTTAAAAATGCCCCCACGTTGGGTGAAAACTTTACCCCATGTTCATTTCAAAACTTAAATCTTTGTAAATCTGTTTACTTTAATGAAGCCGGACAGCTTGTACAATGAACCAGAAAATTAATGGTTATAGTTGCCAGCCACGGCAATGGTCATACAGGGAATATACATTCCACAATATAAACAATTTTAACTACCGAACTTACCCAAAATCGATCTCAGTTTCAGAGTTTCAAAATTATGGTCTGCGGAATATTTCAGCAGGTTTAAGTAAGAAACTTTTAATTTGTCTATTAATATTATTGATGACTCGAAAATGTTTATAAAATCGGACGATACAACTGTCACATGTTTGCAACATTAAGGTAGACACATTGAATACAGGAGCAGCTGTTTTGACTGTGATGCAAATGTATAAGAATTACATACAGTTACAATATTGTTGAGTCTTTTTCATGACTGGGCACATGCATGGAAGTGTACGGCTGTTTATATTGAAACTGTTTCCTACGTCCAAGTAGAAAACAATGAGAAGAAAATGGAACAATATTGTTTAGAAATTTCTTCTTAAAAATATCCAAATTAATATTTAAAGTCGTTCACATGCTAGACAGATATCGAATCTTCGTTTTCTTAATGAAATATATGCTTAAATTATCAGCTTTAATTTCAATTCATCAATACTTTCTTTGAGAAACATAATCGACCTTCTCTATTCTGTTAAAAGGAAATATATGATACCTATTTGTCTGTGCTTGCATGCCTAATCTGAATCATGCTATTTCGTATTACTCTGTTTTTGGACTGATGCATATGGGATGTCTAATTGTTATGTATGGTGCAATGAAAAGAAATACTGACCAAACGAGGACATGATCTGTAACGCTCAGCACAATTTTTTTTTTTTTAACTACATGAGGTCTGGGCAATCTGTTTTTGACGCTAACACAAAAGGGGACGTCCTTGTATCGAAGTGTGTCACCGGTGTGTTGGTGTCTACTCTTGCCGATACTCCAGATTTACAGTGGCACACAAGCTCACACACATGCACAATCATTTACTTTATAATTCATTACATGTGGACTTAAATTTTGCAGCTTTATACAGTTTTTTAATTCCATACCACAAAGCTAAATATATGTTAATTGATCACAAAAAGTTCGAGAGTACATTAGACCTAAATATAAGATTACATACGTGTATATCTGGTAGTATGTCCATTGTACACGTGTGAAAACCAATTTTTTCTTCTCTGAAGCATTAAATGCCTGTTGAACAAAAAAACACGTTATTTACCAACAAGGCGTGGTCTGTGTTTTTAACAAAGCAAAAGTAATCAAAAGCAAATATCGGTTATAAATTATAATGTATAATGCATTACTAATGTACTTGTTGTTGGGATGGCTTTCTAGTATCCGACGACACTTCAGCAAAGTCTTTAGCAAAGATCATCCTAAGCTCAAGTCACGCAAAGCGACAAACGTCTCTATTAAAGTAACGTTGGAACAATAGCACATTCCCTCCTAACCAGAAACGATCATAAAGACAAAATTAGAAATACGCTAGGTACAATAGCATTTATAGCAATACACCAGGGCCGCCTTAGCAGGCTAAATTTATAATGGGAAAATTGGTCAGGAAAAGAACGTTTTTTTCTTTTTCATCGAGGCCTCGAAGAGGTTTCTAGAACTCGTAGAACATTCGGATAACACACACAGCTTCCCATGCCTAGAAACTAGCCCGAAAATCACCGCCCGCCCAGTATCCATAGAGTAACGCTGGTTGTTTTTGCACCTGGTTACAGAGAGCTCATAGCGACCAGCTCACACACCACATTAGCGAGGTACCAACACACGTACCGCAATGTCTCCACATCTAAAACTATAAGATAGACTAAACAGCCAATTAGACACGTGTCCTTATAGACAATATTGAGACCTACAATTAGAAAAATAAGTTCGACAACTAAAAGAAGGCAAGCAACTCAACAATCAATTTCAGAAATGTTGTTGTAGCAAACTACAGTGCTCTAGAGGTATCCGGGCAGTACGAAAGCCATGGCAAAGCAAGAAACAGTCCGGATAACCTATTAAGAAATGGAATTCTAGCCGGCAAGAGGGCGGAAGTATAGATCAAACAAGAGAACACTTTCACGTCTTCACTGAGGACCTCTAAGGATTTGGGTACCTATCAAAGTGAGACGTTGTATATATCATTTCAAAGACGATTTGGACAAACGGCCAGACGAGGTCCGCCAAGTAAACTATGGGAGCCATCCACCTCGCCAAACGCAAGTCCGAAATTCAGACATAGTACATACTGTTTTCAGGTAGAGAAAACGGACATGGGAAGAACATTCAAACTGACTGAGCTCCTGACCAACCAAAAAGCATGCTTCGCTTGGGCACATATCTTCTATCCTAAACGAATCAAACCTGCAGACGAAGTAGTATACATCCCCAACCGCGTGCATACAGTACCATTGACACAATCGAGATAGGCGTTGTAAGAGATCGTAGCCGAGAAGAAATGGCCTACCAGACGGCGGTGGAGGTATCCTTGCCAGAAGAGGCATGAAACACTCCAGATAGCTTTCTGAACGCAAAGCTCGGGAAGATCACTGTGGGAAACGCAAGTGGCACGAAGACAATGGATGTGTCGCCATTCTTAATTTTGGTCACTGTAGATGCCGAAAACAAAAGTTATCGTGCCAAAAAAGGAAAACAAACACTATAAAGCGTTTTGAACTGATGGAGTGAGAGGTGGAGAAACATAGTGATAATTATGTACACTCAGCCGAAAGATAAGCATATAAAACGTTATCATGTTCTTCCCTCTCACTGTGATCTTTCCAAAGCGCGGAGGGGTGAACTGGTTGAGAAGGTGTGTGTTCTAGATCGGGAGTGGTTTGTGGGGTTGCGAAGGTCTGTCGTTTAGATCAGGCCCTAATTTAGTCATGCATCCAACATATTTTAATTTTTCTGCATAGTCTACAATCGTTTTTTTTTACTGAGAGAAACTCTATTTCAAAGAACACTTCGTGAATGAACACGGCGAAGATGTTTCGTTTTTGTTTTGTTTTGTGTCAGTCTTCGTCTTACATATAATTTTTAATGTGATGTAGAAGACTCGACTACATAGAGTGCACTTGGAACTGTGTTAGTGCAAAGTTGGGCTCACAAAACGTATAATTTACACTGTTTTAAAGATACGGCATAAGATAAGACACTGATTAAATCGCCATTTCAACTTTAATCCTCTTCACCCACTATTTCTTAACAGTGTTCTCTGTATCTCAACAAATGTTGTAGCATATTTACAAAGTCTATTTTTGTGTAGAGTATATTGCTTTGTTTAGAGTAGACATGTATGTTTAATGGCTGACGTTTATTTTTCTTTCCATTGTGTCCTTTAAATATCCAAGGCGAGTAGACAGGATACATTACATTTCATAACATAATATGAAAACTGACCAAACAAATTGTGTATGACGTTTGTGGGTTTTACGTCAATTTTAGCATATTATTGGCTATATCATGCAACAATAATTGTAAGCTAAGTGAGTTTCCAAATGACACACCGAAGCAACCTATCATAGAGTTGAAACTGTATTCATTCAATTGCGAGTCAGACACTCTTTCAACTGAGCTACTACGACTTCTTGATCTAAAATAAACTAGTATCTCACAATGAAAAGCTTTAAAAGAGGACATCTATAATACATCAACATTGAACTCTAATTCAATACATCTTTCTTTCAAACTGTATGATAGCATTATCTAATCCGATTCCAAAGAGTTGACTTACTCTTCCTCTTCGACATTTGTCAGCATCATTATTTCACTTTTTCATCTCTCCTTTAGGCTGGCTCGTCGTAGGGACGCCACTGATGAACTTGCGAAATATCTCTTCATTGTGCCCTGTTCTCCAATGCTCTTTGGGATTTTGCAAAGTCCACGCCTGTCCACTATTTGATGTTATCTTCCAATATCTTCTTCCGTCTGCTTCGTTTTCTCTTCCCTCTCATTGTTCACTGTAGGATTGCATGTGTCAGGCCAGATGAGCGTGAGACGTGACATACTATCTTAGATTGCCCATCTTTACGATAGTGAGCAGATCTTCCTATGTCACAATTGCATCTTGTACCCGAACGTAATGTTGCTGTCATTCCGAATATTCTTCAGCCTAGCCAGAACAAGTGTTGTCGGGACAACCCCGTAAAGAACATTAGTTTTGAACCTTCATCAGAGGCAGTAATTGAAGCTTATAACTTTGTTGAGCTTCTGTCTATTCACTCTTATTTACTCCTAAGACTTCTGTGGCGGTGTTGTAGACCGGCTCTCTAAGGGGCGCCCAGCCTTGAGCAGCAGGAAGGGTGAATAGACCAAAATTTCAGACCCAAATAAGCTTCCTACGACGGGTGAAAAAATGCAAGCGTCAATAACGCTAAATCAGGGACAGTAAATAGACCAAACTTTCAGAATACAAGTGTCACTGAGACTTTTAATCGGGTTATTTTTTTGTGCGTCAAATATATTTACCTGTTTCACCCCCACCAATGACAGAGTCATGGGTGTAAATAAAAAGTAATTGGTCTCTCACCTAAAAATTGTATCGAGACCTACTTGATACCTCGACCGAGGAGCATGTAAATTTATCGTGATAAATCCACTTTATAATATCTCCAGCATGATGTGATTCTCGAACAGAGTCACGTTCGTCACGGATAATCCATGTGCCATCTAACTCCACAATAAATTTTATTCTAAAAAAGTATCTTTCTTTGTCGAGATAATCAATGATTGTTCTTGCTCATTGGTCATTCATTGTAGCATCAACGTCGCACATGATTCTGAATATTTACCACACATGATCCGCGCCGTCGTCGCGAAATTCCTTCTTGGCTTCACGGATACGATTGATTAGAGTCTTATTCGTCGAATCAACCAAAGCTTGCATCAAACAGCTGAATGGTTTACCCTCCGGCAAGTCAGGGGATATTCTGTCAAAATCGAATCTAGCCTGAGAAGGCTTGATTGCAGATAATTTTGTAAATTCTTCCATGTTATAATTAAGGCAAATAAATATTTAAATTAAACTTCCGTATATAGTATATAATGATTCGGACAAAAAATAACTGCAAGTGGTTGATGATTGATTTTACAACTCCTTGTAATAAATCTTCTGTAACAGATTTATGTGGATATCATCTACAAAGTGTGCGACGAGGAAGTAAAGGACCGAAACCATGTTTGAAATGTAACAAAGGAGTCCGGGGAAAATCGGAGTTGTGTATAGACTATGGAGGCAGAAAATACAGAGCTTTGAAATTTTATTATAATAAAAAAATAATGAATCTTCTAGAATAAAAAAAAAAACTTTGAGGATTATCTCGCTAGATTTTCATGCTAGCATCCCACGTTAATAAAATAACATTTTAGACAAATAATATTTACTATATAAATGGAGCAAGGAGAATTTGTAACACATCCTATCATTAAAAATTATGAGGCATCTCGTGATGGTATCATCAGAAATTGTAAACTAAAAGCACCAGTCGGTTCAGTTGATAATGCTGGTTATCTTAGATTTACTGTTGGGAAAAAGGTATCTCTGTCACAAGTTTTTCTATGAATGTTTCCATGGACTGATCGAAAAAGATCTTGTTATTCATCATATTGATTTAGATCCGAAAAATAATTCTTTGGATAGTTTGCAAGCTATTACACAGAGTCCGAATTGTAAATTTGGTGGTACTGGCAATAATAAAAATTTTAAACAAATTCAATTCCGGTTATATCTGTAAATAAAGAGACATGGAAAGAAACAGAATTTTCATCGTTATATGCAGCTGCCAAATATTTTAATATTTTCCCATTTTCGCAGATAAAATATACAGATCAGCATTTTCAAAGAATTCCAAACAAAAAATAATATTTAAGTACGCCGCCACCCCTGATATAGAGCAAAAAATACTTTGAATTTCACGATAAATATACTTCCGAATTTCACGATAAAATTACTTTTCAACTTTATAATAAAAATACTGAAGTAAAACAAGAAAATATTGTTATTTGTTGTGTATTAAGTCTTAAGCCCATAATTGTTTGAAATCTATGAAAAAATACTTTTGAATTTTAACGTTCTTGACAAAGTCAAGGGGGATAACTTTGTCAAGGATACGTAGAGCGAGTAAAGAGTAACCTCGCTTGTATTTTACAATTGTATTCGCTCATAAATGAAGTATTTGTTGGGATTTTTTTTCTCCATCATCGGTACAACATGTCGCAAATAACCAAATCGGCATTTTCAAAGAAATACAAACAACGAATAATATTTCAGTATTTCTCTCCTGAAGTAAGACAGGAAACACTCCTATCGTAAGACGGAGTAATTCAACGCCCTTGACAAAGTCAAGGTAAATAACTCTGTCAGCGAAGGTAGAGTAATTAAAAAGATTGTGTTTTGCAATAATAAATGCATTTTTTTTTTGGTTGGTTTTTAAAAAAATCATCTTTATTTTCTGACATTGTCAGGTATCTCCCCCTCCCCGACATTATCTGGCATAATAGTTAAGAAAAGAGGAAAAAAAAAAAACGGACAAAAACTAAATCACTCTCCCAGTGTAAGCTACTGCTGGATTTCCTAATATCAGCCACATTTAAATAATTTCTGACCCCATATTACTATTGGGGGTCCTCCCAATTTTGCTCGAAAATCAACAGATAAATGTACACCTTTCCACCATGTCACCACGTGGTGGGTGCTATTTTGCACTCCCCGGGGTTGATTATGGGGAGGGTGTGCAGAAATCTCTTGAACGTAGAGAAGGCCCCTGGTGGTGGTGTGTGTACATGCCATGTATTGTATTATGTAAATATTGTATATATGTAAATAAAGAGATAACTTCAGCACTGTAAGTAAGAGTCTCTGACGATGAAAGAAAATAAATTTCATGAAGCAGCGGCACTGTTCTGACAAAGATTGGACAATGAGAACTTTAGCACTGTGAGTGAGTAAAGGTAGAGGTGTAAAACACTTGAAATTGCGTTCCCGCAGTGCTAAAATTATGTGTATGTGCCGTCATCAGAGTTAAGATTGCAAATAGTTCTAAATAGTTAAAGTTGTATATACTGTATATGTGATATGTGTTGCGCAGTCCTAAGATATATTGTAAATACATTCCTGGTTTGAGGAATACAAATATTGTTTTATTAGATATATATTTATTATATAATGAATTACGAAAATATTAATGCGATTATATATGAGATTAAAAAATTACATGATGATGGTATACAAATTTGTGATCAACTTGATTCCGAAAAAGCCATTGGTGATTTTGAATCACTACAAGAACGAAGATTCAACGGTAGATATACATTACCAGCCAAATACAGGTTTATCAGATTGCTCCAGCAGGCAATGACACAGTTGTTACCTTGCGTCGATGACACACAGGTTGAACAATTCGTTTCACTTGCACACGCGATTGAGTAAATTAGATCAGAGTTATCTCGCGAATATGAAACAAAAAAGATTGTGAATGCGCGTGTTAGACAGTTAAAAAAGATTATGTCCGAATGTAAACACCTTGACGAAGTCAAAGGTGAAAGTGAAAGCGGTGACAAAGTCACTGGTGATTGTGAAAGTGATTGTAATATCTAAACAAAGTTAAAGTTGTAACGGATTGTGAAAGTGAAAGTGATTGTAACAACTAAACAAAGTGAAAGTGTGAAACAAGGGGAATAATTCATTTCTGACTATAAGTAAAAAATATTTTTTTTTGTTCTGAATCAAAATATTTATTTTTGTTCTGAATCAGAATATTTATTCTAATATTTTCTTGAGCTTATCAAATTTAATACTGGAATGTGCATGATTCAGAATTTGATTTTTATCATTTACAACTGTAATAATATGTTCTTGTTGCAGCTTATTTAACTGTTCCTGCGTTAACAAATTTTTTTTTCATCGCCGTATTCATCAATAAGTAAATTAACACTAAATTTTTCTGTGTGGGGAAGTGTCAAGATTATTCTGACGGTACTTTCGAGACCTCTTTGTTGTATACAAAAACGTTCGCGTGTTGGTACATTATACAATACCACACAAATTATTATTTGACCAAACTCAGAAACAGATTATTTATTATAAAGAAATTTTTTTTTTAATTTTACAAAATCCTGATTTTGAAGATCTACGATGACGCTGAAGATCTACAATTTTACGAGCGTACATACAAATTATATTGAAAAATTCTCTTAAATTCAGGAAGATATCCGCGCTGGTCAGTAAGTTTGAAATGTATCCGTGACAATAGCAGATTATGACATAGTAGATAAACCGGATTAACAGGTTCTAACACAATAAAAATATCGGGGGGGGGGGGCTCGAGGAGTGAATTTATATAAAATGTATCTCTACTGGACCTGACTTGATTTTTCAAGATCTACTTGATAGCTGCCATCGAGAGAATCACAAACAAGATTGACTGCGATCGTTGATGTAATATTGACAACACCTGGTGAAATATGACGACCTCCACCGAATGGATCACTGTTGTGCTTGAGGGTGTTTGCCGGTGGGGCTATTTTTATCCATGATTAAAGTATCGCTGGAAAATATTCATCGATGATATCATTGACGGTTTTTGTCAACTAAACGTCGTTAAATCCTGGTAATACAGATCTTGGTAATTCTGCTTCTGTAATCGTGTAATGTCTTAGAAAAAAATGCTTGAGTGTTATCATGTTGAGGGATGGAAAATCAACGAATTTATTATCGTTGGCAATCACTGTTTCAATGATAATTTTACTAATATACTTGAGGTCTGATGCAACCTTGTTTAGATGTTGTATCGTTTCAATGATCAATTGCTTTATATCATCGTTGTAATATTGTGTGACACTGGAAAATAGATTTCGTAGTTTGCTGCTTACTTGTTGTGTTCAGACTTAATGTCGTCGGAAAATGGTTTCAAATCCTCTTCATTGAAGATCGGCTTGTTATCATGAAATCTAACTATAGGGGTGTATAATTTAGGAAGTATTGTACCATCAGAAGCAATTAAAGTAGATATCTTATCAACGGTTATATGAATATTCCTCTTCACCTCCAACAACCTCCATGGATGAGTTTTTCGATATTCTGGAAGTTTTACAAATATTTTCTTGTCTGAAACATAATCACCGAGTTTGGGCTGCGGTATCGCTGCAGGCGCACGAGGTTGTACTTCTGGCCATCCTAACACAATTCGGATCGACGACTGATATATATCGACGCGGAAGTCAGGCGTTGATATTTCTATCGCGGCTGATAACGTTGGTTCGTGAACCGTGATAGCGATCTTGCATTCCATTCCTGTAATAGATTTGATTCTGCGCTTGATTTCATCGTTGATTTGTTCGATCTGATTACTGTCCGTAGGTATGCTCACAGCATTCCAGTCTGGTGTTCCATCAGGTTTATTTTTATAAGCATATACCAGTGAATTATTTGCTTACAACTCACCGAATGACTTTGGTCTAATATTTGGTCAGCTGTGATACACTCGAAATCGCAGTTAGAAAGCTAACTTTGAACTCAGGATTGGTTGAGCTTGCTGATATCATCGTGGTTTTTGGAGGAGTTGTATTAGCGACGATCTGTTATAGTAATTCTTGTGACATTATTATTTTTTAAATTGGAGGTCTCATATCGTTTTTCGTATGCGATGATGTAGATTCTACGTTGTCTCCTGACACAGTCAGGGTCTCAGGGTGAATCTTAATCATTTCTGTGAATTCCTGATCTGATATTATTCCATTGTTAAGACCTGATCATATCAACGAAGATAATTTGGTATGTGCTAGCGTCGCCGCTGCTAATTTATTTGTATATTCGTGTAATTTATCAACCGCGCAGGTGGATATTGTTTTTGCGATAATATTAAGAATACCAGCAATTCCTGTTGTAACTGAAACACCAATTCCTATCACTGGTACTATCACGTATGTGGCTGATAATGCGAGGATGACCGTTACTGTTCCAATGATGATCGCAGATGCAGAGTATACATCAGTAACAACGATATGTCTGCGGTAATTATTTTTTGTCCGTATTTGTAATGTTGCGCTTCAACGTCAATCGATTGATTCATTATATAAAATGCCAACTTTTAAGTAGGTGATATGCTGGCGACGAATTCAAGACACCAGTAGTACAACACGCCTCAGTCTTTTTCTTCGAGTTCCACCACAAATGTTTCCTCATCGTTTTCCTCCAACATCAATAACATAGATCCAGAAGATCCGCCTGACGGAGTCAGGACTGGATAACGCCGTGAAATTGTGGTAGATATTTTAAATGTTTTAACGCCGATTACTGAGAACCTGTATATGCCGGTGTCCATAATGCTAATCCAGACGCCACTGCATGTACTACACCATCGGTAATCGTTTTGATGTCAGAGAGTTTAATATCAATGACCGCTGGATTTCTAAATTTTCATGAACGGTTTTATTTGTGTATCTACGAAAATTTGTAAACGCGGCTACATGAGTAGCAAATTCAGATCTAAATGCGGTCATTCCATCATTGATGGTCATGAACGAGGTCATCATCGGGATGTTGCTATTGTCGACGCATTCCTTCGCTTGATTCTGGTTCTCCAAGACCAGTAATTTTAGTATTAGCAGCATTGAGAGAACCGGTCATTGTATCACCGGCGGATAGTAAACGATCATTGATCTCAGTTTTGATTGTTGTCTACGTATTTTTTTGTAGCCACATTATCGTCTGATTTTGGTTCTTGCCTAGTGCATATCTTCCGTAAATATCTGCCATTGCATATTACACTAAGTCCTGTTTAAAATGTTGGACGACTTGGTATACTCGTACACGACTTTATGAGGTGGTATTAGGGACCTTGACACGGCGTCGAGTACAGCGTTTATTTCACGGCCACATATTGGCAGATCGGTTATTGTCTGTGTTAGTAATGTTGAATACCAGATCGGAGTTTGAAGTCCGCCGACATATTTTAAAAATTCTTTCGGTGCTAGCCCATACGAATCGAAATAAACAACTCCACGTGGATCAATCGCGTATGCAACCCAATGAATACCTGGACCAGAACTTCCATCGAGATTAATGATACCCGTTTCCTGGATATTTGGTTGTTTTGGTGATTGATCACGCATAAAAATACCTCTGAAGTTTTTGATGTTTAATTTTTCGCAGCATCAAATAAATCAAAATTGGACATTGGAAGCATCAGCGAAGTGTCCCGAGGAGTCTTAGACCTCGACCGTACCACGAGTCTTAGAGTCTTAGACCTTTCCATGTTGATTATTTGTTTGGTAGTCTTTATTCCGTGACCTGTTGCTTTTTTAATGTCATCCCAGCAGCAGTTCCAACAGCACCAAGTGCAGCTTCTTTTGCAACAGCTGGGGATGCAGCGGCTATCAACGCTGGTATAGCTGCAAGAAGTGGAAATATACCACCCGTCTTGACTGCGTTTTTAATGGCACCCGCAGAAAGATTAAGTCTAACGCCGGTCTTTGATCGTCTGGCGTCATTGAAGTGCTTGAGTTGACGTTCTGTCAAAGATAGTTTATTTGAACCACCTGCGATCTGTTCTGATTTCAACAATATTTTTATTCCACAGTTCCTTTTTGATACTGATTGTAGCTTTTAATCTGACCAGGAGTCAGACCGACATTAACATGATGATATGACATTATTTTATCATAGACTATTTAATTACATGTTTTCCATTGGGGCACCAACACCTTCAAGCAACATTGTTTTGTCTGAGAGTATAGCAGCGATTGCTCTGTAACTAGCAACAGCTCCTCTTTCCACAATAGCTCGAAAAAAATATATATATATATATATATATATATATATATATCAAAGACAGATTATCTGAATAAATCCAAATGTTCCAGCGTAAAGTAATAGATCGGATGCAGTGTTGTAAAATCTAGTTGTGATATTTGTAGACCAGAATCAACATTTTGATCACGTCCCATGAATGTTATCAAACGGTGATATGCACGTGCTACATGATTGTTATCAAATTTTAATAATATATCTTCGGATGGTTCTTGATGTCCATTTATTCTCACTGAAACTTCAGTAACACAAAGTTTATCAAATATCATTGCACTACGTGTTTGTGAGTTTACTCATAGATGGTCTTGGAAAGCAATGAATATATGTTGCGGTGCAGAGACACCTTGCTGTGATGCTATCTGCCATGTGACTAAACCATCAACGTTACTTTGAACACTATCTGTGGTCATCGTCAACCATGATAATGTTGATTTACCACCCGAATCCATAAAAGAGAGCAGACGCTGCTCTTCAGCTAATGATGGTATCATTGTTGGCATCCACAATGAAAGTTTTGTCAATATTACTTTATCTGCATCACCGAAAGGGCGCCAAATTGCATCATCGTCGGTAGTCTTTCTTGCAAGTACAACTGCATGCTTGGCTCCAAAATAACCTTTCCGATATTTCTGCAAAATCCAAAGATATGTGATAATTGCACATGAAAATCTTCGTCACTTATCTTTTAGCACTGATCGACGTGCTGTGAATCCTAAGTTGAATTCTTGATTGATGCTCTGTAACGTTGAAAATGCACCGGCGGGTCAGAGTGTCATTCCAGCCGGTTGTGGATCAACCACACTAGCGTTTGTTAATTGTATCAAAAGATGCTGTCTGTTGTCAGGGTGGTCAGAAGTATCCTTCACAAACATCATCGTCTGACCAGCCGATCTTGAATAATCATCGGAATATCTTGCTAGACCCAATATCGTTGCGGCAATGTCGACGTCTTTCAGGCATGATTCAAAGGGTCTTCCGTCGATGCTATACGTGGCGCTGTTGAACAATGCCATGATGCCATTTTTAACAAAACCCAACTCTAACATCAGCTCCATATTCAGTATTACCTGTTTTTAAAATTTCACCTTCTACTTTAGTAAATGCTTTAGCGGGTAAGAAATATCTGCTTGTATCCTGAACTTGCAGCTCAATTCGCTCACGCTGATATGGATTTCGTGCATAATATGCATAATATTGATAATCACGTACCGATTCATCTTTGAGTATTGGTGCATCCATGTCGAATGCGGGATCAGATACACGCTTAAACATTTTATTATACTTGTTATCGTCTAACACGAAGACCACTTTCTGCTATTAGACTTGCAGTTATATTTTTTTTTTCTTTTTCTGACAAGGGTATACCAGCCAATTCTGCTAGTTTTTTATTTGCAGCTTCATTTATTATTTTACTGACATTTGCAGGCATAACTTTGGTGCTGGGCAATTTTACTGGCTGAGGTTTTACCTGAGCCGGTCTGGGTATTAATCGTGCTAGTCTATCCTTGATTGCTGAGAATGCTTTACTAGAAACATCACCAACAGCACCAATATCTTTATCGTGAACAACGTAAATAGCTTTCATTCCCAGCTGCTTCCCACTTGGTATTGCTTTTGGGGCTATCCTTCTGAATAGACCTTGAACAACATCACCGAGTCCATCCCCGTAGATCGCTTTGTGTGTTGGTATCACCCTGACCATTACAGGTCCACGTTGAGCATTATGTATGATTATCGTATTTTCTTGTCACTGATCTAATTGCATACCCTCAATCACTGTGATAATCATCAACGATTTCATCAATGAGAGACCGATAAACATTAATGTCCATGATACCGTCTGTAAATAATCGTTGACAAATAGCAGCTGCTTCATTTATAATTTATGCGGAATTATTGCCGGTTCATCTTCTGCCAATAAGGATTTTTAGTCTGTGCACGTCGGCAAGGACCTTAGTATGATAAAGTTTATCAAGGCCACCGTTGGACAGACCACTTCCAGTGGCATTGGGACCAGGATGTGTATCATACCATTTTACTTTTTCATTACCTGGCACAAAGTCTGATTTCATTTTTCGTTCTACTTCCTGTTTAAATCTAGCAAACTTTTTATCATCATGTCTGACCTGCTCAATATCATTAGCGACGCGATATACAATTAAAATCCAATTATCACGTTTCATATTTTTAACATATTTGGGTTTTACATATCTTTCTCTTTTATCGTATCCATATGCTTCAATATCTATTGTTTGGTCTGGATCCTTGATAGCGCCAATACCTTCACGAGTAAATCTATCTATTGTATTTGTTTTTGGCGGCGGCGATGATTGTGGTAGAGGAGGTTGCGAGGGCGATGGTAGAGGAAGTTGCGAAGGTGATGGTAGAGTTGTTTTGTCTGCTTTTCTCGAGGCTGATATCCTCTCTGGTTTAGCTTTCTCAAGTTGCATCTTCATTTCTTTTTTCTCTTTGTCTCCTTTCTTGTCTTACTTGTTCAATAAGCGTGCGCACTGCCTGATTAAAAATTTCAAACTGATTAACATCTCTCTCAGATCTAATCTGCGAAGTATTAGTAGCGATGTGATATACATCCTTAACCCAATCGGCAGATTTCAGAGTGTTAACATATTCGGGTTTTACATACCTATCTCTATTACCATATCCAAATTCGGCCATATTAATTAATTGGTCTTAATCCTTGAAGGCGGCAAAACCTTCAATCGTAAATTTATGTATAAGGTTAGTTCTAACTTTTGGGGGAGGCTGAACTTCAAGTTGTGGTTGAGGTGGTTGCTGGGGTGGTGGTTGAGCTGCTTGATGACGGCCAGGTGATGCCTCAAGAGCTTTTTGAGTTGCCTCAGTTGCTGTAACAATTTTCTTTGTTGGTTCGACAATTGGTTTAAATAACTGTTCTGCAGCTTCTGTAAATTCCCCCTGAGACTACTTACGCTCTTGTAATTTTTGTTTGACAGAATCACGAACTAGAATATATTTTTTAATTGCCTCTAGTCGCTGTCGAGATTCCATGGTTAGCATATTATATCAATAATAACGATTTAATTACGCCATATGACCGTACCTTTTTTTACACCCATGACTCTGTCATGGAGGGGGGGAAGGTGACCCAAGAAAATATAAGAAGCTTTTTTGCGGTGTGAAATTTTGGTCTATTTACCATCCCTGATTTAGAAATGGGATAGAAATAAAGGTATGGTCAGCAATTGTCATAACCAAAGCATAATAATGACTTATATAAAAAATATTTAACTATTTGCATTTCCCCTTGTTGGTTAATCATTTCGTTGAAACTATTCCTAACTCGGTTTCGGCGTACTCTGCCTGTAACGAATGGGGCGCTTTCACTGACTGAAGGAAGCTAGGCATTCAATGCTCTTCTTTCTTGATTTAAACCAGGTTTATATCCTTACCGTCGCTCTTAATTATTTCATCAATATAAATGAAAATAGAAGTAAAAAGTAGAAATTAACAATTTCCAAATGGACAGTGAATAAGTAAAATAGATGCAGAACTGCCTTTTATAAAGCTCAGACTGAGAAGGGATGTGAAGTTTTCGCCAATGCCGGTTCCTGTAATCAGTTTTAAATTCCGTCAGAACAAAAGCATGTGCATTTGTGTGTGGTATAAATAAAACACATATGTAGTCTGTAGTCTGTATCTTTGATATACCACGTGTTGTAAACACTCAGCAAACATCGTTTCCTTTAAATGGGAGATTTATACAGCTCTTGGTATATCAACGATACAACATACATATTATCTCTCTCTCTCTCTCTCTCTCTCTCTCTCTCTCTCTCTCTCTCTCTCTCGTTACCTCTTTACTACTTTATGGTCATAAAGAGAAAGAAGCAAACCCAATAAATATTGTTAAACTAAACAATTTAATTTATCAATATTGTAAAATAAAAATATAAGAGGAACTTAGAAGTATTACGAATTAAATTTAAAATAATCCTGAAAGGAGAAAAGAAAATGAAATACTCCGTATAAAGGTCAGATCCAAGAATATTCTGGTCCGACAACAGTCCGGACGTGTCAAATTGGCGTTGTCCAGAACTGATGGAAACAATTCACAGTAGTCCCAGATTAATATTACAGTCCAATGATCACTTTCTATTTTCAAAGAATAATCGAAAAAAATGTTTTTCCTTTCAAATAATATTTAAATACAGCATAAAATACGTCTGCAGACTTGATATTACAACAAGAACACAAGAAATAAGTATGTCTAAGATTGTCCTGCTTCAAGCAATTATACTTGCAAAAACGGGCACTTTGGCACTACTACCTGGCGACAAATCGCAAATCTCCAACATCGTAGAAGAACTCACATGATTTAATCCATCCAATGGGAATTAACTTAAGCCTTCTAAAATGAATGTTGTTACCTGCTACAGCCATTTGCAGTAAAAGAATCTAAGAATAGATACCTTTCCATAGTGTAATAGGTTACGACTCCTTAGCTTTCGACCTTATCACAAGGCTTTAATCAGAGGAATGACTTCTGGACTGGATTCACGTGATCAACTAAATGTAGACCACGTCACAAACCTTTCTGTATCTCAAGTGTCTCCAGTATGGTAAATTTATTCATGGAATATTTTGAACTCCATGCGATTTCCACTGCAGCCAATCCTCCGGATGCGTGGTTTTCGTTATGTGGATGACATTTCCACGATAATGTATAAATACAATATTGAAATAATCACAGAACATCTCAGTCCCATTGATGAAAATATCCTGTTCACTAATGAAGTGGAAGAAGCTGGGAAGTTGCCGTTTTTTGGATACTTGTGCTCATATTATAGATGATGAGGTAACAAAATTTACCATTTACCATTTACCCCAAACCTACCAACACAGACCAGTATCTGAACGTCAACTTCAACCACCATCTTGGAATTAAGAGATCAGTGGTGAGAACTCTTTTGCATCGGGTGAACAACATGGTAAATGTTGAGGAAGACCGTTTGTTGGAGGTCGATTATATTAAGGAAGCTTTGAGGGCCAACGGTTACAGAGACTGGATGTTGTTTTCTTGCAAGTTATGATTACATATTTCACTTTTATTTTTGTTGCAATCCATTAAACAATACAAAACATTTAGTATTTCTCACATCATACTCTGACTGATTTAGATTCAGTTAGTTGTTTTAATTCCTGATAACAAAGGCAATCTTTAATATTGTTCAAATTTTAACATCTACCTCGATTATATTTGGTGTATCTCTATCTAAACTATCTACGGGAACAATTTCATCTTCTATATCTACTACAACTTTATTCACTTTAATTGAGCGGTCATTGGATGAGGATATTTCTCTCCATATTTCACACTTATTCCATTATATAAATGTATCCAACTGCATCCAACTTAGAAATATCGAACATTTGTATAAATAATTGTATCCTCTATTGTGTTGTATAATTCTTACAAGATGATTTATTTTGATTGGTCATCATTATCAGAGTAACGGTTTTGACAGTACGCTACTTCGTTTGACTGACACCTTTTAATAAAACGCATCAATTGTACAAATCTTATTGTAGTCAACTGGATACAATTTATGACAGAATGACACTGTAAATTGATACTATATATATTCATTTAAGATGCAAAACAAAACGAAATATACAGCGATAAATCGAATAATCAACAGTCTCATGGATTCCTGGAACTCTTTCACGGCGGCGGTGATGGAAATCTTGACTTCGGATCTGATCTTCGGATATTTTCTTGTTCGGTTGATTCTTTTATTTTTTGGAAGCCACCTATATGGACGGCAAATTATCATCAACTATTTTTGTATCTTGAATTCCATTTAGATTATCTTTCGATAATATAAGTGTATTAGTAAAGGTTGAAATGACTCTTTAAATAGCATAATTAACAATCGTGGACAGAGGACGATTTTAGTAATTAAAATGATGATTGGAATTAGTAGAAATTCAAAAAGCTCAGGGGAGACTACTTGTCCCGAAACTGTTTCTAATATAGAAAACAGGTGCGTCCCTTGAACACGGTCCTGTAAGACTGCTAACTGACGATCGCTGTTGTAGCTTGAATATTATAATCGCCCGTCGAACTCACAGAAGTTGGTTCAAGTGAGAGTTTCGTCTTGTAAAGTTTGACATTGGAAGAGATGTATATTAATCCGATGATGACAATGCATTTATAGGATGGAGTAAGTGTATTATAAGGAGAGAAATACTCTCATCCAGAGACCACGCAATTGATGCCAGTAAATTCGTAGCAGATACAAAGAAAATTGACTCATTCAACGACCACATGCAAAATAATAAGAAGGAGGTGATATGTGGTGAGGAAAATGTCACCAATGATCACTCCAAATAAATGTATAACTTCATTTTATCCCACTGTCAAGGAGAACTCATTCTGATTTGTACAACTAGAAGCTGCAAACGAAACTTCTCAGAGGAAAGGAACTTTGTCTTCAATTCAAACTCAAATTTAAACAAAAATACAAATAAAGAAATTATTCAATTTCAGAATGTTACGAAAACTGAAAATTCTAAATTCTAATACTGAAATTATAGGTCAGATTAGCAAAATAAATCCTAAAATTGTCAACTATTTCACTTGCAAGTTGTAGAAAAATAATTTCAAAATAAATACTAAATAAATTATATAAGTAACTGAAATCTGAAATTAAATTAAAAACTATTGCTTGTATTTTTGAGGATGCATGCATCTAAACCTTGTATGTTACATGCTGCTGTACATAACCAATGAGTCTGGGTCTCAGATACTCTTGGATTTCAATGCATGTAAAACGGCTTGCAAGATAGATTAGAACATGTCCGGACCTTAAATACCGCGTAGTCGTAATTTAAATGGGAACCTGTTGGAAGATGGAAGACTGTTGGAAAATGTTGCATAATAGAGAACCTACAGCATATGGTAACGGAAGACATCAACTTCAAGTGCAGCAGATGCAATAGATGTTGTCACTCCAAAGTGGCTTCGTCATGCTCTTCTGTGACGAAAAGACGCGATGTTATATTGGGAATTTTGGGCAAAGAAAGTTGGGAAATCTTGAATAGTCTTAAGAATAAACATCTATGTAAATATGACAATGATTTACAACTAAACACAAATGTTTGGTGAAATTGGCATAGGGGAAAATACATTATGTAAACCTTATCCAAAATTAGTTGCTAAGCACAGTTAGATAACTCGTATCGCCCTCCGTACGAGTGTACTGGACTAGACCTGCCGTGCGCTTGCCCAGTGATGTCAGCGACCTACAAAGGCTACATGCAATAATTGATGAAATGAAGGCCATTATTTTGTATAGGAAGTGGTGACATCTACTAACATCATATTTAAAATCAAATAGTATTTCCGCAATCGTCTCCAATCTAAAACTTCTCAAGACACTTTTTGTTCACTATTCAAACCTGGTCTTCAAAATCGTCAGTAGATCATGCGTACATGTATACGTATTTTGTGTAATCAGATGATAGTTCATGCAACCCATGCTAACTTTAATTCATTTTTCCTAGCCGAAAGTGTCCATACCGGTACGTACAACCCTCTTGTATGCAGTAGAATAAGTGTGGTAAACCTTGTAAGTCGCAAATTGTATTGGTTGACGAACAGTATTTGCATTACGTGATCGTGGCGGGAGAAAGTCGTATTTGGGTCCCTATCTTTTACCTTATTTGAAATTTAATACATTGAATACTCCAAAATGCTAGATTGTTTAAGGGTGCACATACAAGCGATCTTGAACTGAGTGATTTTACCCTGAGTAGGCCAGGTTTTCATCTGGAGGTACTCTACCAGCTGAAACGAAAAACGATATAGCTCTCAACGTGGCACACTCATAATTCCTTTCTTACCATCAATCAACGTTATTTCCGCATCAGTTTTGGAATTTGTACTCTAAAAATTCTGGCGGAAATACATACATCTTAATATAAGTAAACAAATCATTTAATGTTAATCATGTCATTTTTGTTCACCAAATCTTAGTGTGCATATTTCTCAGAAGGCGTAATGCAAGACAATGTGGCAGTAAGGCAAGTAACTCTTTAATTGTAAAGAAACAAGAATATGCATTTAAAAAAATGTTTTCACATTTTAAACTGCAGAGAAACTCTGAAGTGTGACAATTTATATGTAATAAAAAGACAGCAACAAAAACCCCCAAACCACACTACAATGAATGTTAAAGTAATGATAAAGCATTCAATGTCTAAGAAATCCAAAGCATCAAAGCAAAACCATCAAGTTTTCTAAAATTCAACAAACATTTTAATTCTCTAAGTTACTAGCAAGCGAAAGTTTAATAGGAAATGTCGGTGTTACTAATATTAATTCCCAAATAATCCTAACTGTTCTATCACAAGCCTAAATGATAGAAATGTTCCGAACGAATTCCAATAGTCCTGAATATCCTGATCAATCACAACGATGTAATCCATGATGTCTTTGAAGGAATTCAAAATCTTCACAAAATAGTGTTAATCCAGTCAGTGAGTACTTTGGTAATTCCAGTGAATAATATAATAGTTCCTCTAGTATTACATCTGAACACAATTAAAGGTTATTCTACCCACTGATTTTAAGATAGGAATGAACAATTACATTTATCAAAACCTTATATAAAAACCTGAAGTTCTTTTTTCCAGCCAGCTCCAAAAAACAGTACGCCACAGCCCAGAGTCACCATGGACATCACACAACTGAAAATCGTGGACCGCTTCAACTACCTAAGCAGTGTCAATTCCAATGATGGTTCGCTTGGTAAGGAGGTCTCCGCGATAATCAGTAAAGCAAGTCAGTCACTCGGAAGGCTTCGCAACAGACTACTCTTCCACCACAGTGTTATCCTGTCAACCAGATTGAAGGTGTTCCTGTCAACCAGATTGAAGGTGTATAAGGCTGTGGTCCTCACCTGCCTACTCTAAGGCTGCGACACCTGGAATGTATACCGCAGGCACATCAAGCAACTGGAGAAAATCCATATGTGGGCTCTCCGTTACCAATCCTGCTCCTCAAGACCGCAACTTCGCTGGTCAGCCCTTGTCATCAGAATAGATGGCACCCGCTTGCCGAAACAGATCTGGGAACAGGCACATGGTCAAAGAAATCAAAGTCTACCAGGTAAGCGCTGCAAAGACACCCTGAAAGACAACCTAAAGTGGAGCTTCCTCAAACCATCGGATTTGGAAAGAACAACGCAGGACCGAACCCGCTGGCCTGACATGCCCTCACCTGCAAAGCCTCAACTTACCATGACTTACCTTGACAATGAACGCCGAAGCCAGATGGAGGCAGCATCGCTACAGGTCAGCGTCCGTCCCTGTAACTACAACGAACTTCCAATGCTCCATCTGTTATTGACTATGCAAGTCTTTACTGAGACTGCAGAGCCATCACCGTGCCCACAGATGTCTGAAGAGAATCCATCGTTTTCGTATTCGAAGGATTACCACTATTATTATTATTATTATTATTATTATTATTATTATTAATATTATTATTATATAAAAAATAAAACAATGAAATGACAGGATGTCGGTCCAAAGGATGCTTCCAGAACATTCTAAGTTTTGTAAAAGAAAATAAGGCTAGAACTTTTACTAAAATGTCAGTAAAACACTTAGTTTTAACTTAGAAAAATGGACAAAAGTTACCGATCTAAGTGTTGTTTACAAATGACCATTAGCTTGAATTATAACCAACAGTCAATGATAAACGTTAAGCCCACAACACAAATTAAATAAACATAATTAAACCATTGTACAAAGGTAACAAAACATCAAAGAACGCCCTCGAAAGTAACAGGCCTGTTCTTTTACTGGCTGCAATCTACGAAACGTTGGAGAAAATTATTCATGGACGTCTTGTCCCTTGATTTAGCCATAATAGTTCTAATATTCCTAGCTCATAGTAACATAGTTGCCTAAAGGGTTTAGACTGTACAACAACGGGTATTTCGCTTTTTCATTCAGTACAATAGAACATAAACATGGGTTCAGGTGCTTTTACTGATTTCTTGATAAAAAGGCATTCGATGAAGTGTGGAACAAAGGGATACTTTTTAAATTATTATCTTTGTGAATTACGGGTAAATCCCTTTTGAATTATTTAAATATGTGCATAATTTGCAGGGCAAAGTCCTTGTCAGTAGGCAATATGCTTACTGGTTTTCAATTGGCCAAGGAGTGAAACAAGGATGCGTTTTGTCAACCTTGTTGTACACGATATTTATAAATGTCTTGAGAATAGTGGATTTAAAACAAAGATTGGGTCTATAGCTATGTGAAATCCAACGCTAATTGATGATATTTCACTTCTGGCTACTTATCCTAAAAAAGTGTAAAAACAGGAAGATATCGCATACACCTTGATAAACAAGTGGCAAATTGAGAGTAGTGCCACAAAGTCATAGGCTGTTATCTTCGGCCCGCAATACAAGAATTATGTCAATATAAAATGGTAACTTGGATCGTCATGTTTGCTGGTTGCTGATTCCGCAACACATCTGGGACACCGGATTAGCTCAAAGCTTGCGTCACATGACGCAATAGTCGAAGCATGCAAGAAAGGGAAACCTTCTATTGACGGTCTGTTTGGTATTGGCATTTGACCGAATTGTTTAAATCTTTTGGCTGCTGCAAATGTAATAAAGGAGGTAATATTTCCTTCGATGTTTTATGGTGGTGAATTATGGTGTAATGTTTCACAAGGTGACCTATCTACATTGGACAAAACTCTTGGGTATTTTGCCAAACATTTACAAGACTATCCAGCACATGGAAGATCATACATTGTTCTTTGAATGATAGCGTGAACATCAGCTCAGTCCGAAACTGATAGATAAACATCAAATCTACTGTCTAAATTTTCATTGTTTCATTTCATACAAACCAGATAAAGAAAACTGGAAAGAAATTGAAAGGTCGAAAATTACTGGTTTTGAAAATAGCCTCTGGAGAGATCGATTCTTTAACGATTCAGATTTTGACAGATACTCTTTGATACATGTAAGTTATTTAGTTGTATATCTAGACTATTGGCTGCTGTTCTTCAAGCACAGCTAGATATGTTTATTGGAAGTGAGAATGTTTATACAGAACTGATACGTCATATTTGTGTTGCATTTCTTTATATATTGAGTTTCAGAAACTCTTTTTATATGGAGTCCTGATTGACAACCTTATACTGAGTCTACATGTTACGTTATTTAAAGCATAATATCAGATGTAACTGCAGCATTTAGTAGCTGAAAGTCTACCCGCGGGTGTATGTGATAACAAGTTATTTGTCTGGTATGCCGCATACTTTGTCTTATAGTGTGCATCCATGTTTTACAAGCAGATATTTTGTAACTTGCAACTTCCAAAGACCATGTAAACTATAGTGATGGAAATAAAATAAGCACTCTGAGTCTAAGATTCTATTTTCAAAACTAAGCCATGTCAGTCGTACTAGTGCTATGTATATCTATATTATGTATGTCATTTGCATTTTAGTAATTTATAAGGATCATTTAGTTAATGATATTTAATATTATTAATGAATGTAGCTTTGCACATTAATGAAGCGGTAAAACTTGCAATCATAATGCGTAGATTTATTCATTGATTTGTTACGACTCTATGGCAGTAAATTAACTAACCGAAAAGAGCGAATACAATCCGGTTTTGTCAGATTCAACAAATAATTTATTTCCCTAGAATACAAAAGTGAAAATTTGAAAACAACTTACAGTATTGTGAATTAAATCCCGAAAAGTCCTAAACCTTCTATCACAAGTCCAAATGTATAGAGTTCCAAATGAATTCCAGTGGTGATCTGAATAAATTCCAGTACTGAATGTACTAATA
Organism: Megalonaias nervosa; assembly: GCA_016617855.1. Taxonomy (NCBI): domain Eukaryota; kingdom Metazoa; phylum Mollusca; class Bivalvia; order Unionida; family Unionidae; genus Megalonaias; species Megalonaias nervosa. The sequence goes on from JAECUM010018923.1 coordinate 52,449, forward strand.
GCTTAGAATGTGTTTATGTGCCAACTGTTGTGATGTACTACAACGATATGATCCAAAATGTTCCTGAATGAATTCACAATAATTCCAAAAATAATGATTCTGTCCAAGTAGTATTAATTAGCACTTTGTAATGTCAGTGAATAACTTAAAAAAATAAATCCTCTCAAATATTAACGGAAACACAACTAAATTGTACTCCTCTAAGGACTGATGTTAAAATAGAATGAGTAATTCTGAAGTAAGCAATATTAATATATACAAATTACGACACAATAACAGAACCAGGATGTGAGTCAACTTCCTTTCTAAAATGTTGTCAACAAGATCAGGAGTTTGCAAGTGAAAAGCTAATGTCCTAAACTCAGACAATTTAACACGTTTAGCTCCTTTAATTATAATGTGAATATTTAACCTATAATCATAGAAAAATATTAGCAATTAATTATGTTGCTAACAAAATTGATGTCACTATTCATGTAGGCATTTGACGTGATTACTAACAAATGTCAATCACACTAAGGTCATCAAGTGACCATTCCAGGTGTCTTCGTAGATGATGACATCATCGATGTAAGCGTCATTCTAACCTAGACCAAATGCAATCATGCTTAATAAACGTGGGAAAGGATAAAGCACAAAGCAAACATTTCATCCCAAAGAAATTACTTTAATTCACAACGTTCATCTAGAGTTACTAAGAGGGAAATTTCTTTTGATCTTTCCTTGAATGAAATTTGCCAGAATCCTTCATAAGGTCCATTTTGGTGACATATTTTGCATTTCCTATTTTGTCAATGCAATCTTCGATTCACGGCAATGGAACCGAGTATATTTTGACCACAGTGTTTATGTTTCTATAGTCGGTGCACATGCGGAAAGTATTATCTGGTTTCGGCACAAGAATAGATGGTGAACTCCAGTCACTTTTACTTGATTCTTTGAAATTATTCTCCAGCATATACTGAATTTTGTTTTTCAACAATTCTTGTTTGAGAGGATTCATCCTGTAAGGATAATGTTCTGCAGGTGTAGAGTCTACAATTTCAGCATCATGCTAGATCTTATTTCTTCAAGTAGGAACATATGTGAACAAGTGCTCATAGTCAAATACTAGTTTTTTTAAGTTTACTCTTTTCTTTTAGCAGCAAATTTGAACGTTTCCGGTCCAGATTACTCTATATTTCTAAATTCCGAAGATTCGTTGCGCCAAAGTCACTACAGTCTGATTGCATTCCATCGCTTACATCCTCAGAGTGTGGGACATGTGCAACTAATACTCCGTTGACATATTTATATGGCAAAGTTGGTTATGTTCTCGCTTCGCAGGATTATTACTGATATAATTTAAATCACTATCTTTCCTTTAAACTTTATAAGAGCCATAGCACTTAACCTGAAGAGTATTTTGAGGTATGGGCAAGAGAGCCTGCAATCTATCACCAGCCAGAAAACTCCTTTCCTTTATGCTTATATCATACCTTAATTTTCATTTTTGACTCAGTAGAGTGAATATTAGTTCTTACTCCTTGGGAAGACTTTGACAACTAACGTTTGAAATCTGAGACATAGTCAAGAAAGATTAATTTCTGAATCTTCAGTTAAAAGAAATTCCTGATTTAAAACTTCAGTGGTCCACAGACAGAACGTGCAAAACCAATTCCAAAATGACTAATACCTAATGATTCTTTAACTGATTTCCTAACAGCAAACAGCAAATGAACACTCTTGTCCCATCTTTTCCTATATCAAACCAATATGACCGAATCATATTTTTCAAGGTTGGAAGAAATCTTTTCAAAGGAACTTGACTCGTAGGGTGATTGGCAGAAGATTTAAATTTGGATGTCTAATTCATGCATAACTTCCTGGAACATTCCAGGCATAAAGTGTGACCTTTGATCAGATTGGATAAAAGGCCAAAGTGTGTAAAAAAAAAAAAACAACTTTATTACAGCAGTTACTATTGTTTAGCTTTTAATATTACTCAAAAGAATTACATCATGAAATCTTGTGGACGCACACGTTATGGTCAACAAGTACTGGTCCCCTGACTAGGTCTTAGGTAAGGGACCGGCACAGTCTACTATTATTCTACCAAATGGATGATAAATTCCTGTGTCCATTAAAATTTTAATAGCGATAAATTTGGCATAATTACTAATAAATGATAAGAACCTTTCGACATCAATGGTTCCTGCTTCTCTATAATAAAATCAGTCTTGGGTTTGTTTGACCCAACAAATGTACTGCTTTCAATACATAACTGTGACCTTGACCTCTTAGAAATGAGAGCATTTGGATTAGGTCTGTCTTTATTCTGTTACTTATTTTTCAGTCTGCAGCAATCTTCTTGCAATAGGTGCACATAGGAAAAGATAAAGATTTCTGATCAGTCTTATCAAAAAGCTTGATTCCTAAAAGTTGTTTCAGGTTGAGATTTGGAAGTGTTCTTATTAATTTAAATGCTAAGACGAAGCCTAGTTGACGAATGAAACTTGTGAGTCAAGAAATAGTTATCAGTTATACGTGCAGCATTTTCTAAAGTTTCGACCTTTTGCTCATCAAGATAGGTCTTAACGTCACTATGAACGCAATTCTTTAATCCTTCAACTAATATTTGTCGTCTGAGGTTATCGCAATCTCGACCACCTGAGCATCACCTATCAAATATTTGTTCTTTTTCTCTTACAAATTCGACATGTCTTTTATTACAGTTTATCAACTTTTGACGATATGCCTCAGGTATCAACTCATAACCAATGAAGATACGTTCCTTAATAAGAACATAATCATCACTTTCTTGTACTGACAGTGAAGTGTAGACTTCATGAGCTTTGCCAGTAAGTACACTTTATAATAATAGAGTGTAATGCTCTGTTGACCATTTCAGGTTTTCAGCTTTTTTTTCACAATGAGGAAAACAGTGATATATTTGTTTTCTAAAAGTAGGTACTAGCCTAATATTTTTGTAACATCAAAATATGGATTTGCGTGTAGCAGTCGCTGCTTTCCACTTGCCAGTCCTAATTCTTTTGATCTAAATTGGATTTTTCTTTCTTCCTTTTCCCTTTATCTCTGTATTTCCGTCTCTTCTTTTTTTTATTTGCAATTGCATTTGCATTTTACTCTTTCCTCTTTCTGCAGTTGCATTTGTATTTTATTTTTCTCTTTTTGAAGCTGAAGCCTTCCTAATTCCATTTCCATCTGGATTATTTTAAATTTCAATTCAATTACTTTCACTTCGGAGCCAGATAGAGACCGAACCGAAAGCACTTTTATCCAAAAACTTCATTTCCACCAAATATTGGAGGAAACGATTTCTTATTTCTTGCTTCGTTAAAGAAGCTCTCGCTTCTGAAAGATTGCATTATCGTCCTTTTCAATGGCTATAACCCTTTCCAGGCAGGATGTGTAAAACTCTTCTCCACTTTAGATGACATTGTGAAAGCTTATTAGTTTCACCATAGATTTCTCAATTGTGGGAAAATAACATACCTGAGACTGAAAGAAATTCTGAAGCAAAGTGATATTAAATTTCAAAACAAATTGTTCAACGAAACATTTACGAGAACTTCGTACACTGGATGAGCCTTCAAGTTTTTGTTATGATGCTATGGCCTTAAACTAAGTAACATAAGAGAGCTAAAATCAAAACATTTTGTAAAATTCAACAAATAATTCAGTTTCCTAGAATTCAAAAAGTGCAAATTTAAAAATAACTTACAGTATTGTGAATTAAGTCCCGAAAAGTATAAAAAGTTCTATCACATGTCCAATGAATAGAGTTCCAAATGAATTCCAGTAGTTATCTGAATAAATTCCGATATTGAACGTGCTGATGTGCCTCTGGCTGCGATTGTGCTAATTTATAACACTGTTGATGTATCACAAAGATCTAACTAAAATGTCCTTGAATGAATTCATAATAATTCCGAAATAATGATTTAGTCCAAGAAGTATTAATTAGCGTTTTGTAATTTCAGTGAATATCTTAATAAATAAATCCTCTCAAGTATGAACTGAAACAGAACTAAACATAGACTTCTCTGAAGACTGATGTTAAAATCAGAATGAGTAATGTTGAAGTAAACAATATTGATATAAAAATATTGCGTCACAAAAACAGAGTCTGGATGTAGGTACACTTCCATTCTAAAATATTTAAAGTTGTCAACAAGATCAGAAATTTACAAGTAAAAAAATAATAACCTAAACGCAGAAACACCTTCAATAATAACGATCAAAATATTTAATGTATCAAGACATATTAGCTATGTGTTATGTTGTTAACACAATAAATGTCACTAGTCAGTTACGCCCCTAACTCGATTGCTAACCAAGGTCAATCATACTATATAGATATGCATACCATTTATCCATGGAGAGAAGACACCAAACAATACAAATATATATATATATATATATATATATATATATATATATATATATATATATATATATATATATATATATATATATATATATATATATATATCTAACGTAGGAAAATTTGTTGCAGATCCCACGCGAGGGGTTAATGTCCTTCAAAAACAATGAGATGCTTGAGCTTGCCAAACATTATGATTTTTATGAGGGCAAGGTTTTTATAATGAAGCAGGAGATAAAGAATACATTGGTTCGTTATTTTGGGAAAAGGTGCTTGTGTTTGATACTGACGTACCTGTCTGGTTCGGACAGGAAATTAAGGGAATCACATTTGTTTGGGTTTTTTAAAAAAAAAGAAACTAGATAAAAATAGAGTTAAGAAAGTTTCAGATTGAGCAGGACATAATGAAATTGCAAATGCAGAGAGAGAAGGAAGACAGATAAACAAAATGCAAAAATGACAAATATAACAAAATGCAAAGACACAGAGACAATGAACTGGCAAATAGACAACACTCTTCCCCTATATACACAAGTCCGTTACAAAACATATTAGGTTGGTACCTGCTTTTAAAAAAGGAGGTAGAGAAATAATTTCTTCATTGTGAGAAGATTGCTGAAAAAAAATGAAGTGCCCAAGAGAGCATTGGACTTTGTTATTACAACGTGTATTTATTGGCAAAGCTCGTGACGTTTACACTTCACTCTGTCAGAACAAAGTGGTAATTATGATGTGGACAATGAATATATTCTGAAGGGTTATGACTTGATACCTAAGGTATATATCGTCAAAGGTTTAGAAATTGTACAAACGAAATTAGTCAGACTCATGTTGAGTTTGCATGGGAAAAAGAACAACAGATTGATAGGTGGTGTACAGTCAAGAAGGTTGGCAACGATTACGATAACCTCAGACAACTCATATTGGTGGAAGAGTCCAAGAATTGCGTCCATAGTTACGTAAAAAGTGTCCTTGATGAGAAAAGTTGAATCTTTAGAGAATGCAGCTTCCTATGTCCACCTATTGCAAGAAGAAACTTCTCATTGTTACAGGCTGAAATGTAGGCAGCGGAATGAAGAAAAAGCTATTCCAAGTGATCTTGTTTCTAAGAGGTCAAAGGAGCGGTTATGTATTGAAAGAATACATTTGTTGAGTGTATCAGACCCCAGTCTAATTTTATTATGAAGAACTGTGAACCATTCATATCGAACGTTTCTGTATCATTTCTTGGTGATTACGCTATGTCTATCCTTATTACAATATTAGGAGATTCGTGAGCTTCTCGGAGTCTTTTCCATTCACGTACTTTGTCTTTGACTCGAAAGTCATCTTTTAGTGAAAGTGTATTATTCATGGAGTAGAGTAAGGATTTGTTAATGTTCGAATCCATTATGTTTATTTGATATCAGACTTTGTCTCAGAAGCCACGACACTAGGAGCGGTGACCTCTTTGCTCCTTGATGGTGTTCATTTTTTACTTGGTAATCACCTAGCTGGAGATACTGTTGTGGTTAATCCACTTGTAACTGACAAGATTGTTTGGATCAAAATGGTAATCGTATTAAAATTTAAATCAATGATTTTCCCAGCTTGTCCAGTTGCAAGGGCTATGGCGAGGAAAGGTCTTGAGAATGATGTTCATCTCGATATTATTCCTTTATCTGTCACATTCGTTGATCAGTCTATTAATGAGGTCACGTTTGCTCCTAGGATGAATAAGTCAAGAAGTAAAAATCCCAGTGATGCTCGTTTTACTACTCATTTTCTTAATTTTAATCAGGTGATAATAGACAATCACTCATTGTCAAACAGGAACAAGATCATGAGATCTCCTGTTTGTTTCATATGACTATTAGCGAAACTGAAGCCACACAATTACCTGTTTATTTTGTGAAAAATGGGGTCCTTATGAGGAAATGCGGGCAATCTGCGGTACCCTGTTGTGATGAGTTGTTAGTGAACAACCATATTGTTATTCCTAAGTCATATCAGCAGAAAATTCTAAGTGCAGCGCATGAAACTCAGTTGTCTTGTTATTTATGAGTCAGTAAGACTTATCACAAGATCTTAAGTCATTTTTCTTGTCTGAAAATTAAAAGTGCTGTTTCAGAACACTGTAGATCTACTAGTCAAATGGTAGGAAAACCTATTTAGAAGATTATATAAGACTCATCTGCAACCTATTTCTACATTTGACGAACTATGTAGTGAAATAATGGTAGATTGTGTCAATCCATTACCTACGACAAATAAAGGCAACCAATACTTGTTGATGATTATATTTGCGTTCGTATGATTCGGGAGGCAATTACTTCAAGGCTTGTTAAGACTAAATCCATAGTACAGCTTTGATAACGGTTCTTTTGACACTTTTTGGCCTTCACAAATCTGTCCAATCTAATCAAGGGTCATGAATTAGGCCTTAAACAATTTAAATCTTCTGCCTATCACCCAGAAAGTCAAGGGGCAATGAAAAGATTTCATTAAACAATGTGATTCGGTTTTATTGGTTTGATACAGGAAAAGATTGGGACTAGGGTGTTTATTTTTTGACGTATACTGTTAGGGAATGGGGTCAAGATCCTCTTCAGGCAAGGTATTATGGCTCTTATAACGTTAGACAACAATAACTTCCTTAAGATCATAAACACTCCTGGGAACGGACGCAATTCTGCTGTGTACATCGTGCAATTAATTTAGTTGAACCTGTCCCACACAGTGAAGATTTAAACGATGTAACGGAATGTAGCGCCTTTGGTGTAGCCGATCTTCGCAATTCGGAACTATTGGACAATGTGGACCATATACTTGCCACATGAAAAGAGTGAATTCAAACAGCTGTTTAGAAAATATTAACACTTGTTTGCAGATATTTCAATATGCACAAATAAAATCTACCATGAGGTTGAAATGGTAGACACTACACTTGCACTTGCGAAACTACATTGTTAGACGATGAATCCTCTAAAACAAAACTGTTTGAAGAATGAAATTCAGTATTTGCTAGAGGATGCCTTCACCGAGCCACGTATAAGTAACAGGTATTCACTGTGAATTCTAATGCTGAAACCAGATACTACTTTCCATACGTGTACTGATTACAGAAACGTGAACAGTGTCACCAAAACATATTCATTTCCAACGTTAATAAAATGTAAATAAAGAAGAATCAGAGATTGTTATGATGAAGTTTTAGGTTGGAGGAATACAACATTGATGTTAGGCACATCAAGGGAAAAGAAAATATGATTGCAGACTCATTTTCACGTATATGAAAGTATTATATATATATATATATATATATATATATATATATATATATATATATATATATATATATATATATATATATATATATATATATATATACTCAGAAAAAGTCAATAATGTCTCGCGCAATTTTGAGAAATGCTATAATCCAGCATCTAAGGATTAACACTAATCTAATTTTAACGACATTCAGCTTCATGGCATCAAATGCTGCATCTCTGTCCTAGTGAAAAACTCTACTGTCCAACAAATGGTGAAAATTAGGAGTGCATTATGGAAGGTGAATACTAACTGAATTTTGATACTCTATTTTAAACTGGATTTTAAAGATGGACACTTTGTGTATTTGTATGCTTCGTGCAGACCGTTGGAGGAGCATATTCTGTTAACGTTTTCCTTCCGTCCGTCCGTCCGTCCGTCCATATCATCTTAGTTGAATTTTATCATTAGGTCATTGCAAGTACTAGTTGAACATTCGCATTCCGTAAGCACATTTTTTTTCAGTTTTATTTAATGTCTGTGTAATTGAGATCATATATATATATATATATATATATATATATATATATATATATATATATATATATATATATATATATATATATATATATGAATGCGTTCATATGTGCATATCAGTGTGATTTATATGTGTGTTTGGTGACGAAATATGAAAATTATAGTCTACCAGGTTCCATTTTTGTCTAGAAATGTATTAGATTCCACAAATAAAATGTGCGTTCTATTTGCTTTTGCTTTATTGTAACTTGAATTTCCAGTCTTTTCTTAAAGGTTTGTATAGTATGATAACTTATTCTCAATTGTATAACATCGCGTATTGGGGTCACGGTCCATCACTTTGCTGTGGGAACTCTCAATCCCCATTTTAATTTCAAGAACTCCCTTCCTCTTACTGGAAGGTTGTCAGCTTGTATATTTTAAAGTAATATTCCATTTTTCTATGTCTTGTTTAAAGTCTCAATATTCCAAACTAAATGTGATATAGAAGATGCCATTCAGTCTCGCGGTAAAATGCTAGATACGTGACAGGAGATCGGGTTTCTCCGTGTCCTTCCAGTGAGTTGGGTAGGTTAACACAAAACTATGATGGTTCTTCAAACGCTCATAGTACGCCTTGATCTTTGGATATTTAGAGAGATCCATGCGAATCCGATCCATCTGCGCCACGTAAGGGTAGAAATAGACGTCCGCCATGGAAAAGGACTTGGTATTCGCGACGAATCCGGTCTTGTTCTGGAATAGAGAGGTATGGAAACATAACGTTTGGACACCCCCAAGACGTTTAAAAACCCTTTGGCCTTATATCAGGATGTGGGCAACCTTAATAAAAACAATAAATGTTTATCGTTACGTTTATCCATTAATAATTTCTTACAAGCAGCAAAAGTGAAGCCAGTATCTTAATACATTTTTGTAAGTTATCACCATTAGTACTGGATTCAATACGTCTAGACAGCTATCACTTTCAGGCCGTATGGATTATAATGTTTTCTTCCGATTTACTTACAGGCCACTAAACCTTTGTTATGAATGAATTATAGGAATGATGATGAACATTGATTCATTTCGCAAATTTCAGAGCCGTTAACACATTTCCAGAATCCAACGTGTAGCATCAACTTTACGGCAAGTACTCGTAAAGGTGACTTGGCATGGGCTTCACCAACAGAATTTTAGACTGGTCTTAAAAATGTTCAGTATTCGGCAGTCCAGAATCAAGACATGTTAGTGAAAATGGGTTTTGCCTGTTGAAAACGAGTTTGAAATAAATAAGACATTCACACAAAACTCACTGATTAGAAATAAACTTTTTGCTCAAGTGATATCGTTGAACCGTTTCCGGCATATATAATCGGAATCAGAGCAACATGAACAAGATCACAATTTCATACAAATCACCCCACCCTACCCCATCCACAATAAGGCATCTGCTATCTAAAAGTTCATTTAAATTTCAGTCTCAGCCATTTTTGTGTCAGGAGCTTCAATGTATCAGTATTTTTAGTTGAACTGATGGTGACAAATGAAGTTTATTTGCATCGCAATGGCTATATAAATATAAAAAAGAAACTGACGAATATCTGGGACGTCATAAGCAGCTTAAATTCATCAGGAGAAAAAGCAAAACTTAAACCACAAGTCTTACAAGACCATTGGAGACCACGCCTCCTTCGAAGCTGCTGTCGCAAATGTGGCCGGATGTCTTGCTTTTCCAAAAACGCGGACTTAACAACAGAGTAATGAACAACTATCTAAGAAGTCATACCTGTTCTAAGTGTTTTTCCCAGTAAGCCAATTCTTCCCGTGCTTTTTGAAGTCTCTCTTCGAACACTTTCTGGAATGTAAATTGGAATGTAAATTGGATTAATGGTTTAAGTGTCGTCATCTCGCTCGTGTTAATGAAGATTACGATGTTTAAAGCAGCTAGTACGTTAAAGAATCTATCCGACTTTTAAAAGGTGATACATAGAGTTTCATGTTGAAGAAGAAAAAGAAAACTCTTAAGTTGCCCATGGGTAGGCGATGATGGTGGTGAAAACGGTGGAGGTGGGGTAGGAATAGTACTTTAAACTGAGATCATTTTCTATTAATGTTAACAAAGTGGGAATTTCAATCCATGTCATGTTTTCTACTATTTTCCTTAATGTTGATAGCCTCACGGATAATTTAGCAAATCAACTTTTTCTCCATGTCGTAACCGAAAGCTAGATTGGACAACTCGGTTTGTTTGTTCTGAAATCTAACACTTGAATTAGTCGTTTTTTCTATTTAAACAGTAGACGAACATTAAACACTCACCTTAGATCACCTGGAATAATATCATCAATGCATTTGCAAATCATTCACATTTCAAAAATTCTATCTTTTGCACTGACCATAACAATGACACCTGTTGCGAGACCCATGGTTAATAATGAAGATTGCCACAATTCAATATTACACTTTACATACAGTGTGTACAATTCAATATTTTTGATATGACAACATGTTAACATATATATTTATGTAAATCTGATTGGTCCAAATAAGAACATGAAATTATTGCACAGTATTCTCTTCCCTGATTGGTTACGACCGTGGGAATTTTCCTTACACTGCCTTCTGGAATTTTTTGTTTTTACCATTAATATAGGCGGCCAAGTTTTCAAATCGATTGCTCAAATGGTACTGGGGAAAAAGGGTCACGGCTGTCGGAATATGGCCAATGTACCCAAGGTATCGATCAATGGGTAAAGGGCTGGAGAAGGGGCTCCATGGAATCCACATTATGACAAGCGTTGTATTAATGTGAACTTATAGAAGGAAATAAACTCGCCTCTGTTTAGAGAAGAATGTGGCATAAACCGTCTCCCAACTGACAATAAGTTATCCATTCACGATATTTGTATGTTGCTCAATATCTCCAACGAGCTAATGTGTCTTATTATCTTATGCAATTCCGACCATAAATCAAATTTGTCTATGTCTGTTAACTGTACTCTTCCAAATCAAATAATGCAAATATCCGGTCACAAATACATTACAGTAAATCTGGAATTTCTGCATCCAACAATCATCGCTTCTCATGAATATCCAACAACTGGAATGCTTAATAGTAAAACTGGCACAATTTATGTGAAAACGTGGTAAACATTCTAAGTAAATTCGATGTTCGATGTGTACGGCTCGTCTAACCTAACATGAGTAAAACTATGTGACATCATACAGGATGTGCGGTGATCCAGTATTGAAAAATGATGTTGTCCGTGTCAAATGTTCTATTGATTTGTAAGTTCGGCTGCTCTTTGAATTACAATTTGTAAAAACAAATCTTCTTTTAAATGTTACTGGTAATAAAACTGCGCATTATTAATCCACCTAGCGCCTGGAGCTAATTTTACTCATAGCAAATGAAAGGTGCATCATGCGATACAGAATGAATTACATCATTTATTCTTCTTTCAACCCAGTCCTTGTGATCATGAATAACCCAGTCCTTGTGATCATGAATAACCCAGTCCTTGTGATCATGAATAACCCAGTCCTTGTGATCAAACCCAGACCTTGTGATCAAACCAAGTCCTTGTAATTCCGCCTCGCATATAATAATTCTCTACGTAGGCTCAAGCCTATGTCTCAAATACGCATGTATATGAAACACTACAGTGGTAATTCTACATACTAAACGATCCTAGTAATTAAGTATACATACTACAAATAATTACAATTATGATGCCGTAATATTCTGCAAAAATCGAGCAAATAACTTACTGACCTTTTCGAAGCTTTTTTTCCCCCTAGAATCTACCTCTAAGTTTTGCCACCAAATTAACAGTGGCTTCGTTCTCGGAGTAACCCTACTGATCTGCAATCCCTCTAGGCGAATACTAAATTTTCGCTTACGAGTTCTGAAAGTTATCATTCGGCCTGCATTGTAATCACACCCTCTATCTCAATTTCGATTGGATATCGCTGTGAACCGATCCAATCAAACTTAGCGGACTATGTCCCTCGCACTGTCTGTCAACGTGGGAACGGATAAGAATACGCCCCGTTAACCACGTGGACTTCCCTTTGATCTTTGGACTAAACTTTAACATCTAGGTGTGACAACTGCAAGCCTTTGTTTAGATGGTGCATTCTATCGCCTTTGTCGATTCAAGATTCCGGTCTTTGGCGGGTCAGGTAACCTTGCATAAGGGTTTAACACTCGCCCGTGGCAATCTTTAGACATCAAACACATGGCCGCGGTAATATTCCCAAGACAGGTAGGTTATAGCTTATACATGACTTTAGCTAGGGTTTAGCAAACATGACAGATGTGATAACGTAAACATCCTATTTGTAACACTTTGAGATCACCCCCATTATCCCATTACACAAGAAATTACTTGCCTTATCCACTGCTCTAAAACTACGTACAAAACTCCTGAACTTCAAGGAGGCTATATTACTATCTATTAATACTCTTTCATCCCATGCGCGACAGCCGTAAACAGTATTTTAGTATCACATAAATTAATGCGAAAGCAGTAAGATCCTTCTGTGGTCTTTTGTATTAGTGTCGACTCTGAAGAATTACTTTCCATCCGTTGACGACACCAAGTAGAGCTATAATACTACAGCAACAAAAAGAACAACAACAACAACTACTACTACTACTACTACTACTACTGCTACTACAACTAATCTTAATAACAGTAAATGTCGGTTGGCTGCTCATAAAGAGCAGTTAAGTGAATTAAATATGAAGCCGACAACGACCCGCATCCAACGAACCAGCCCTTGAGATTCTTGTAAATTGGTGTTATGAAATACTAAGTAGCATGGCTACATCGATATACCGGCATAAAATAAGTCTCTGACGAATGTCATTTATAAAGCTTGTATTTTGTATGGTCTTATGGTGACTGATTGATTGACTGATTTGACTATATATATATAGCTTGTGGTCAGAATTAATTTTGTAATTCGCTATTAGGTTACTTCGTAGTAAACTAGTGCATTTATTAATGCATTATGTTAGAATTTACACATGCTTGAATTGTAAACTTGGAAACATGGTTGAAGAATGTACGATTAGTTGCTATGGACGTATGCGTATATCAGAGCATGGATATTTGAATATTTGCGTACTTTGTATGAGTTGTAAGGTGAAGAAATGCGTCTGATTATTGTGATATTGTTTAGTATAACGGGATTAGAAATATGCATTGATGTGACGGAAGTTACTGATGTACGTCTGAGAAGTAATTGATACCGTGCTTTTTATTATGACGTTTATTTTACCATGCAAGAACGTATGGGTATCTCGATGTGAACGAATGCGTGACCGAAGAAATTTAATAGCCGTTATAGCTGATGATAGGCTGTGTGTAGTGTGAGATGAGAGGGCTAAGGATAAAGAATGTACCGTCCTTGTGTTTTCACAGGAAGTTTTTTAGGGGACACAGAACTTCGGGTTCCCTTGGGTCCAGAGTCTTCAACAGTTGGAGACGGAATTGAGACTGTAGACGAGACAGTCGAAGTCGACAGAAGAGTAGTCGTAGTAGAGAAAGCGGAGGAGGAGGAGAAGGAATCTAGAGAAAGTCGACGAGGAGGAGGAGAAGGAATTTGGAGAAAAGTCGAGGAGGAAGGGGAGAAGGAAGTGGGAGAATTAAGATTGAGAAAAGATACACCAGAAGAGTAGAAATACAAGGACAGGTGGAAATCAATCTCACACAGCTAATCAAGTGATGCAATAGGCTTATTAAAGGGTCGAGCGGAAGGAGTGTAATTGGAAATTTGAGTCATTTGGTTACTGAATTGTTATTAAATTGTTATTCATTGAATTTCAACCTTTTGGTATATTTAACCATCTAACCGTCGGCATTGCTGACTGGGGGCACGGAGCTTTACATCAATCTTTCACTGAATTTAACTTCCAACAAAATAGAGCCTGGGTGTAACTTCTATAATAGTTTAAATCAAACATTGGCAGCACCCCACCCCAACCATAACAAGCCCCAAGGTGGGGGCACCGTTATGGGATCTGAATTGGACATAAATATTATCTTTACGACCTAAAGTATTAGTTATTAGGAAGTATTAGTGAACGATTGTGAGATATTTTCCATCCTGTGTTTTTTGAATTTTATGATTTCCAACTTGTGTATATAATATGTTGATATTTTCATGCTTGGTAGATTTCAGTTACTTGCATTAATTGTGAAGCAAATATCGAGCAAAATATCATACCTGAGCGAAGTTAGTTATTGTCTACAGATAATTATTTGGTTAGGAGCTTGTAACATCTGTCAGTTGTTCAGTAAGTCGAGACATGGTATCACTTACTGTTAGCATCATCATCAAATGGCTACAGAAAGACGGATGATTAAAGAGTATCGCGCGATGGGCTCGGAAGATCTAGGGTACGAGGGAGATCGCCTAGCAGCGTTCATAGAGGAGAGAATCAAAGAATGGAGTGCTGAAAACGCAGCCGAAAGAGAGAAGGAACTGGCCAGGATAACAGCGGTCAGAGAGACACAAAAAGAACTGGAGCTGGCCATGATAGCAGCGGACAGAGAGACACAGCAAGAGCTGGAGCTGGCCAGGATATCAGCGACAGCGAAAGAAAGAGAGCTCGTTCACGCTCTCGAAATGGAGAAATTAAGGGTAGAAGCTAGGACCGTTGATAGGGACGACTCCAGTACGAGTTCTGGAGGGAGCGTACGACCGATTATCGACCACCGAATGATACATATAAGTATGCCGCGATTCAACGACAAAGAAGAGTCCATTGACAATTTCCTCGTGCAATTTGAGAAACTCGCGTTAGTTCATAAAATTCCCAATCATCATTGGGGAATTAATGTCTAGGCCTTTTTGCAAGATGCAGCTCGCGAAGTTTATCATAACTTAACTGCAGAAGAAGCTGACGACTACAACGCGCTTCAGAAGGCCCTTCTTTGCCACTATAGGCTGACCTCTGAAACGTACAGTAAACCTTTTCGGGATTCGAAGAAAAAGGCAACGGACACCCAATTTCAATTCCACACCCGTGGTCGAGGATTATTCGAGAACTGGATAAAGATGGCAGACGTTGAACGATCGTACGACAGGTTACGCGAAGTTATACTCAAGGAGCATGTCCTGAGTACTTACCGTCGCGAGTTGACAGTATTCCTAGCCGAGAGAGGACACAGGACTCTCGAAGAGATGCCAGCATGGCAGAGAGATACAAGCAGGTACACTCGAAGAGTGGAGATTCTGGGGGTACGGACCGACCCCGGTCCACTGAGTCGCGCCGTGTGGTTGAGGAAGAGCCGGCTGTCCGTAAACGTCAGGGCGACTGGAAGGCTGGAGAGGGATCTACAGGTAAGGATGCCACCCGCAGACCAGGACAGGCCTTACCCACGAAAATGGGCCTTGCAGGACGGCGAGGACCGCCGTCGTGCTACAAGTGCAAGCGCCCGGGGCATTTTGCAAGGGACTGTCCCAAGGGCAGGCAGACCCAGGTGAATGCCGTTGCTAGGAAGAAGTACTAAGCCAGCAAACATCACTGTCAACGGAGAAGGTACCACCCTCTTGTACGTCACTGGGTGTAGAGTTCCCGCCCTTGTCGACAAGAAATACGTGACGCCTGAGGACTACACGGTGGAGGCAATTGAGGTCCAGTATGAGAACAGCGCTCGTGACTCGTTGCCAGTGGCTGTCATTGACCACAATCCACCATATGTGAAAGGGAAAATTCAAGCTGCGTGCTTGGATGGGCTATCACATGACGTCATACTGGGATGTCGTTATGTGTTGTCTCAACCGAACCCCGAAACCTGCACGCCGACGCCGGTGAGCGCTATGGAAACCAGATCCAAGAGTCTACAGACGAAACCGACGCCGATGGAAGTTACGTCGACACCGGTCAGTAACATACTTTCGGCCGAGTTGAGGAAGCTGCAGAATGAAGACGCAACTCTGATGCAGTTGCATAAAAACATTGCTTAAGGAACGGAGAAAGAAACTCCGAATGGCGCGGAGAAGTTCGTATACAAGAAGGGGATCTTGAGTCGCCACGCCAGGAAAGGACTTGAGCACATCATTCAAGTCGTCGTGCCAAAGGAGAAGCGAGTTGAAGAGTTGAAACTCGCGCATGAAATTCTCATGGGAGGACACATGGGAATCGCCAAGACGCATGATCGTCTTGTCAAGGGATTCTACTGGCAAGGGGTCCAAGATGTTAAGCGTTTCTGTCTCTCCTGTGTAAAGTGTCACAGAATGGCACCGAAGACGGATCATCAACCAGTCCCTTTGGGAAATACACCCCTTATCGATAAACCATTTCGACGCGACACGATGGATTTGATCGGACCGATAAATCCCGCGTCGGGACAAGGAAATAGGTATATTTTAATGGTAGTAGATTACGCTACACGCTATCCGGCGGCTGTCGCGTTGTGTAATATTGATTCCGAAACCGTCGCTGACGCGCTTTGGGATCTGGTCAAGAGTCGAAGTGCCCGAAGAGATCCTGACCGATCAAGGGACACAATTCATGAGTCGCATGATGGGAGAGGTGAACCGACTGATGTCGATTAAGCACCTCACGACTACACCTTATCATCCCAATGTAAAGGACTGGTCGAGCGGTTTAACGGGACTCTGAAAAACACGCTTAAGAAGTTGTGTGAAGGTCATCCCAAAGATTGGGATCGGTATATTCCTGCCATGTTTTTGCATATCGGGAAGTTCCACAAGCGAGTTTAGGGTTATCTGCCTTTGAACTCTTGTATGGGAGGACCGTACGTGGTCCCAACGCCGTACTGAGACAGCTGTGGACGGACGATGACGCTGTCGAAGAGGTATGTACTACCTATCAGGACGTCGCGGATTTGCGAAACAAACTAGAAGAAGTTTGAACTCTCGCACAGAAGAACCTCAAGCGAGCGAGGTCGCGTCAGGCGAAGTATTTTAACAAGAGCGCGAAACCACGCCAGTATGAAGTAGTGGAAAGGTGTTGTTGCTGTTGCCCCAAGAACACAACAAGCTGCAAGTTTCTTGGAGAGGGCCGTACGTCGTAACCGGGAAGGTCGGTAATCAAACCCATCGGATACAACTACCGACTAAGGAGAAGATGTACCATGCTAATTTCCTTCAGAGATACCGAGAAAGATAGACCGCCAGCGATTTTGTCGTCGCCACGATCGTCACCATGGATGCCGAAGGCGACACGGAAGGTGCGAACACCGTCCCGAGCTGTCCATTAACGAAGGCTGAGACACCCTCGGACGTGGAGTACGACCCCATGTTGACTGCGGAGCAGCAGGAAGAGATCGAGACGTTGCTGGCGGGGTATCCCGATATGCTTACGGAAATACCCGGGTGAACGTCAGTAGTCGAGTTCGGGTTAAAGCTGGTGGACGACCGGCCAGTCTAGCGGAAACCCTACCCTATGCCCCACGCGAAACGACAAGTGGTAAGAGAAGAGATCGAGCAGATGATTGCTCTGGAAGTAATCGAACCCGCCGATTCTCCGTACAGCTGTCCTGTAGTCTTAGCGCAGAAGAAGGATGGCACCCATCGGTTTTGTGTCGACTACCAGAAGCTGAATCAGGTGACGGAATTTCAAGTCGAAATGCTTCCTGACCCAGAACATATTCTCGCTTCTGTCTCGAAAGCGAAATATTTTTCGAAGTTGGATTTGTCCAAGGGCTATTGGCAAATTCCTGTAAGGAGGAGGACCCTCAAACATAGATGGACAAAGTAAATCCCATATACCGCTAGCTTATTTACATTCAAGTAAAATGGACATATTTTGAAGATGGTTCGAAGATTTTTCTCCCTATTGCCTTAAATTCAGGGAATGTCCATTTAAATTTTAGAAGGGGGCTGGGGCTGGAACATTATACCACCAAATTACAAGTTTCCAGCCTCCAAATAAAAGGCTTAAAGTAACAAGAATACCATACAAGACATTATATGCCATATCGTGCCCTTTTCCCTACCAGCCACCTTGTCCTTAGAGCCAGATAAAATTTCATCAAAAGATATTAAGTGGTTAAAAGTAGTTCAAATGTTATCCTTCAGAAAATGTACAAAATCAGAAAATCACACTTTCTCTTGCCTTGCTGTGAACCTAACCTGGGGGCCAGGGGCTGAATATATATATATATATATATATATATATATATATATATATATATATATATATATGGCAGAATTTCATAAAAACGCTCCAGCTGTCAAGTTATGAGTTTCACAAACACGTGTTGACAAAACAATGGACGATATAATTAAGATGTGCTTAAGAATGTAATATAAATGTCTTAAACAGCTATGGTTATCTGGTGGGAATCTTGATAGTTTCCAACTTATGAGACAGGGCAAGACCCTACCCCGGGCGAATGAGCCAGATTATGTATTGGATGTACAACATGTATTCCTTCGTGCCCATTAAGTGTATAAGGAGCTCACGAGTAGGGATCTAAACAGTTTTCAAGTTATGAGCCATATTCAAATTCTCAACCACAGGGGCACAACCCATGGTCTGTGCTGCATATATGTCTAATTTTGTCTTCTCATACCTTTCATATTTATATAGAGTTATAGGCTGGGAATCTCAACAGTTTCTAAGTGATGACCCATGCGCAGAGTCTGCATTGGAAATGCGTATGATGTTTTCTGACATACTTCAAACTATGTATGATTAAATGGTTGGAGTCTCAACAGCTTACAAGCTATGACCCAGGGGCAAGTCCACAACCTACTGGGTATGACCCATGGTCTGTATTGGATATACCAATATGTCTGGTTCTATCTCGTGTCATTCAAACCTAGAAATGGTTATAGGGTGGAGATTTAAACTATTTGCAAGTTGTGACCCAGGAAAAGCTTACCCCACAGGAATCATCTCTGGGGCAAGACCAGAGAGTGTAACCCGAAAGTCCAATGCATATGTTATAGTACTGGCCTTGAAGATGACACAAAGCAACTTTCAGATCTCTACGTACAAAACTTAAATCTTTAGATTTTGGGGGAGAAAAAAGTATCTATCCATAGAAATTGGTCCCATCCCAAGAGTCCCACTACGCATATTTAAAGACTACCCTCATTAATATCACAAAGTATCATTGCTGTGTCTTTAATGGCGTAGGAGATACATTGCATCACTAATGGAGGGACAGACAGACAGGAACACATAATCCCCACCTTTTTGAAAGAGGCAGGAGAATAAAAGACATATTAATTTTATAAACATTATGACTGTCAGTAATTATTATGAAACGATTGCAAATACTATCAATACTTAAAGAAAAATCTTTGGTTGAAAAGGTACACCTTCTATGAAACAGCTTTTGATGGCATGTGAAACACAAACAAAAATACATACATCCGAACATAAAAATATAACTAATAGCTACACAAACTGACTATACCAAAAAGACTTTTAATGTTCAATACTAATTGTACTTTATCTACAACAGTAAAGAACACAAATATCATTTTCCATATATTAAGTCAGCACAGCTTTAACACTTTTTGCCAGATTGAAAAACCATGTAAGAAGAACATATGAGAAGTATGTCCATCAATGAGAGCTGGGTCACATATATATGCATATTATATGCCTAGATGAGAGTAAGTACTTGGATAGGTATTCAAGTAGACAGGTAGGTACATGAGTCATTCTTTGTGTAAAAGCAGACAGTTGAATAGCAAGGTTGACAAGTGTTGAAAGTTATGCTGGTTGGCAGTAATATGTATGTGTATATATATATATATATATATATATATATATATATATATATATATATATATATATATATATATATAGCATATACTATATATATATATATATATAAGTCATTAGATATGTAGGTATGGTACCTACTTAAAGATTCAGTTATGCAGATAGATAGATAGATAGATAGATAGATAAGTAGGTAGGTAAGTTGGCAAGGTGTGTGGAGGAAACTTGTTCGGTTTTTAGTTTGCCTTTGCGATTTAGCTGTTTAAATTGTATAGAAGAACGCAGCGTATTATCTAAAAAAAAAAGAGAACTTGATATAGCCTTCCTAGAAAAGTTAACTTGTAACACAAGCGGACATATCCAACAGAGCATGTTGTCATTTTAGAAAAAAAAGGTTTATCGTTTGCACTTAAGAATCTGCCAGTTTCGTATCCGAATTAGGTCAGTGTACTGTATCATAAACCAAAGTTCAAGGACTGGTGTAGAGATAAAGGCATCGTCTCGATATTTATACAAGATCCAGCTTGTTGGAAAGATAAGTGATGATAAATATTCGTGTGAGGTAGATGTAAAGAAAGTTGTGAGACAGACAGACAGAGGCGATTGCATGATAACAAAACTCGAAATAATACCGATGTTATGGATAAGTGTGGTTTGTAGTGTTGTAAGTGTCCATTATTTATGATCTGGGGATGTTCAGTTTTGTGTGTGTGTGTGTGTGTGTGTGTGTGTGTGTGTGTGTGTGTGCATTGGTATGCATTTATATTGCATGCAAGCAGGCGGGCGCTCGCGTTCGTGTGTGTGTATGTATGTGTGTGTATTTGTGTGTGTGTGTGTGTGTGTGTGTGTGTGTGTGTGTGTGAGAGAGAGAGAGAGAGAGAGAGAGAGAGAGAGAGAGAGAATTACTTGTCCTCTAAGGTTAAGTTTCATTATATCTTCGGTCTTGTGTTCCTGCTTGGAAAACTCAATTAGTTTGTTGGGGTAGCCACCAAACCCCTTTTTCTCCAGAGCAATCATAACCCTCCAGCACTGAAGGCTACCAGACCCCCAGTACAAAAAACATTTTTTACTCCATTGCGGCTGACTTACACACCGGTGTTGCACTATACGGTGTACGCACAGCTGATAAATAGACAATATGGAGAGCACACGCTAATTTGTGTCGGTATGAGCAAAAAATATGACTCAATATTTAGGTTAGAACACTTAATAAATGGCGTGTGCAAGTTCTGGGGCTACTCTGCGGCATAGATTTGGTTCCAGCCAAATGGACAGCTAAAGTACCGTATATATTGTTACGACTCAGGATCTTACAATTTTAAGTTAAATCAGGAAGTTATTTATTTCTCTACAACAAAATGACTTGGAAAAAAAAAAATATATATATATATATATATATATATATATATATATAGAGAGAGAGAGAGAGAGAGAGAGAGAGAGAGAGAGAGAGAGAGAGAGAGAGAGGTAAACACGTTATAACGCGATTCCGCTTATAACGCGATGTTAGCATGGCTCCCATTTTTTAATTTAAGGTAACCTCTCTTTCTAACATCACAAATACATGCTCTCGGAAAAGCCGATTATTCGCATCCCTAGCAGATTTTTAATCCCAGTAATGCGTTTAATGTTGCCTTAACTTTACCGTGTACCGTTGTTGCCATATTGGCATGTATACAATTCAAAAATGTAGTATATTTGATGTCTGATAAAACCCAGCGAACAAAACAATTGATATATTGTATTATTAAGACGTTAGTTAAAACTGATGACATTGAAATTTCAATGCACATTTTCTATGGGGAAGTTTTTCGAAAAATATTTTAACGCGATCCCGCTTTTGTTAATTAAATTCTAAATAATCCTAATTATCATATCACAAGTCCAAAAATACAGAATGTTCCGAATGTACTTCAGTAGTCTTGAATGTCCTGATATACCAAAATATGATGCAGTCTTGAATGTCTTTGAATGATTCACAAGAATCCAAAGTAATGTATTATAGTCCAAAAGCCAATGAGCACTTTAGTAATTCCAATAAATATTTTACATAAATAATTCCTCTCGAATTATATCTGATGTCAACAACATTATTGCAAACTCTGATCATTGGTTTCCGCAGATAGATAATTATTATAATAGAACAGGAATGAGTTATATGTTTATCTAATCCCTTTTTATGCACATTTTCACTTGGCTAGATGTAAATCATATCGACAGAAAATTCAAATCTAATTGTAAATAAGACTCGGCCTAGTGTTACGTGTAGCAAAAGAAAAGAGTGAAGTCAACAAGCTTTGTAAATTTTAACAAAATAATTTATTTCCCTAGAAAACAATGTAAAAATGTGAAATAGGACTTACGCTTTGTGAATATAATCCAAAAATTAATCCTAAAGTTGAAAAAATATAAGTCCTATCATTAAACAGTTCTAATTGAATCCGGGTTTGAATCTCGATGAAATTCCAATATGGAGGCGATGACGTTAGATGATCTCTGTACTGATGGTAACAGATCCTCATTGAATCACAGTTTATAATGTTTCCGTTAAACTCCAGAATAAATTTCCACTGAAATTCTTTCTCCCAGAACTTTATTAATGGGAAGTACTTGCTTAGTTTTCTAGAGAATAAATTATTAAATTCCAAAAAATAGATGAACTTCAAAACAATCTGACATCAACAATAGAAATATCTTGTACCCTCAAGGTGTAAAGATACGACTGAATAAATTTAATACCAATTGGCTGTTTTAAGCCTCGATTTTGGATCACATGGTAGCTCACGTGACAGGCGACGTGACCGCTAATTTGAACAGCGCAATAAAAAAAAAAAAATGCCATTTATGACGTATGCAAGAATAGCCTTATCTAAGAATCAAATTCTCACACTGGAAATAAAAAAAAAAGAAAGGCTGTTACAATTCAGCTAACACGTGGGCCGAAAATGACCTTGGTAATAGCCAATCGTATTCAGCTGATGTTTACAAGATCTATGAACTAGAGTGAGCTAAAAATAGTGCTGAAGAAATAGTTATAATCTGATCGGGTCAAGCTAATTTTCCGAAAAGAGATTCAAATCCAATGAAAATTATCATTACAATAAAATGTAATGAAACAAAAATAATATAAAAAAAGAACTTTAAAACTAACACACACGCAATTTAATTACATATTTGTAACACTAGAATGTTCCGAACTCAAATGCTATGTAAACTATCTTGTTACTACTTACAATCATGTACAAAAGTTAGCTCTGTAAATATTTTGATTGCAACCTACAATCATGGACAAATTTTAAGCGTGTTTGTTTTGTTTTGTTTTGGTTTTGGTTTTTGTTGCGGTTTTTTTTTTTTTTTTTGGTTGGTGGGATTTAGTGGGGTTTGGGTTTTTTAATGTAGCTGTAATAATTTGTGTCATATCGGTACGATGTTTGCAGTTTTTACTGATGTCTAGCACAGGGACAGCATGGCGCAGACATGTAGCATTATGTCCCACCCAGCCACATTATCCTGACATCAGGCCAGCCAGTTCTAACACTAACCCCTACATGCTGAACGCCGAACTAGGCAGCTGCTAGAACCATTTTTTAAGTCTTCAATAAGTCTCGGCCAGGGTTCGAACCCTCGACTTCCCGCATCCGAGGCGGACACTCTAACTACTTAGGCGACCGAAGCGGTCAGTAACACAATTAAATATACATGACAAGATATACAAATAAGCAAGATGCCAATAGATGACAAGGTACTGGCGTTTTGGACGGAACTACGTTTTAAGTAATTATTAATAAATCCTGGAACATATGTCACAACTATAGTAAAACTGATGATGATCCTCTTCATTTACTACAAAAATTATCTGTGTTATGCAATTAAAATTAAAGGACCATAGCTGACGCTATTGTACAGTGGATTACATTGTTCTTTCATCGGTGATAGATTACTTGCCAACGCCAGTGTGCTGATTATGAATGCAAGATTTTTCCCGAAATTGCGTTGGCCTTATGAGAACATAGTATTATTGTTTAGGTTTGCTCACGTGTAAAGAATGTCTGAATTTAAGTAATAATCATTTCTTTAACAGATATGCACGTTGAAGTGTATTAACATTTTAATTATTTATGGAAGGTAACCATTATTTCATCGTTGAGTAGTTTTCAAAATACCTTTGAAGCAATGATCAATACAAAGAGTGATTATGGTTTTAACTCATTACATGTGGTTTATGAAGTTAAATGACTCATTAAAAAGCTAATAGTTTCGGAGGTTGCTTTATAAACACATTCCCGACTTAAAGATTATGAAAATTGTCCTTCTTTAAACTCAGGAAGGAATACTTCCATATCTAATGTAAAAGAAGTCTACCTTGAGTGAACACGTACATTTATCCCCAACTTAAATGATCAATCTTGACAGGACAGAAGCTGACTACCATTTATAGGAGAAAATATAAAGACAGCGATAGTTTTCGTCAATGTGGAACACATCACATCTGTATGCCTTCGCCAACATGTAGATGTATTACTGCGCAGTTTTACTGAACAGCTCCTATCATTGTCAATTTATGAGATTCTAACTTATTATCACACCTACCCCCATCGATTTTAAAACACAGAAAGCACAACAGATATAAAAAATGCACAAACCTTAGTCATTTTATTCATTGGCTTATATGTTCTATACTAAGTGCCTCCAGGTGGTCCCAAATACTGTCAACTTTTTGGCGTTTCGAAGGGTCTAGTATATGTTTACAAGGAACAGATGTGATGTGGTTCGATGAGTTTGATAATCTCAATAATTCCGGAAAAGGACAGCGAGCAGTCTGTCTGCTTGTTTGCATGGGGGGGTGGGGGTGGAATGATGTGAGACACCTCACTTCTTATGGTGTTTTGGTTATCGTTATCTAGGAGGTGATCGACCACGGTGTTATTGCCGGATCGAGTAATTAATGCCATTAAATATGAAATTATTGGGTGGAATAACAGAGATCTGAGCAGAGATACAGAATAAAATAGCATGAGCCCCCGTATGTAAAATATGAGAATTTAATGAATTACAATAAACAAAATGAATTTGAACATGACATTGGAATGATTCACTTTCTTTTAGAAATAGAGGTACAAAATGTGTGCGAAATTCAGTTACCCGTTTTGTTATACCGATAGAACAAATTTCATCATATAATCGAGCAACTGATCGAACTCAAATTGCCGGCATGTCATGAATATTGTTTTGAATCTGCTAACTAAATTGCAAGGATGCAGTGTTTTTAAATTTAGCGAGAAAAACAATCTATGTTGGTGTCTGCACTAAGACAAGGAAATCCCAGTCGCATAGCCTTGGGGGAGACAAATAATATAACCTCTTGAATGGGATTTCCTTGTCTCGGTTCAATCCCCAACATAGTTTCTATTATTCTCAGTTAATCATTCTTGATACCGTTCCTAATCATAGGCAAATCAGGTCAATTATATCGTTCATTATGAAGTGATCTTTACTGCCATACGTATCAGCTATCTTTAACCAGCATTCATCTCAAAATGCTTATATGACTGTGTTGTTAGCATCTCCTTGCACGTGTATATCCAACCAGAAGAAACAAGATACAGGTGTAATAAAATAATTCGTCCTTAACTTAGGTATTTCCACCTGCAAAATGTGTTCAGGTTTTATATTACTAGGAGTATTTGTGATAAAATGACGTATCGTGCAAAATGTAGTAGTAAAAGTAATTTGAGGTTTCCATTTCAGAGACCCCCTACCCCCACAAAACGTTATACGTTAGGATTTTTGTCAGCAGCCTTTTTTAGCTTAAAATGATGACTTTCATATTTCTGACAAAAATATGTTTTGTTGGGGTAGGGGTGTCTCTGAGATAGAAACAACTCAATTACTTCTACTACTATTACACTCTAGAAATTATTTTTATAGTTTTAGACAAAATTTATATTAAGCAATAAAATATTATATATAATGTCCTTCTGTCATCCAACCCGACATGTTGGATTTGATCTGACAAACAGATTTTGTAAGAGATTTAATTCCATCAAATCAGCCTCAGGTTATACTGGTATTAAACCTAAAATAATAAGAGATTGTATTAAAAAAGTTGGATATCATATATCGCCAAAATATGGATCAGTTTGGTTA
>JAECUM010018924.1:0-70114 GCA_016617855.1 Megalonaias nervosa
TGTGTTGTGACCAGTATAAGTTGAATTTTTTATTTTAAATAATTTAAATTCCCTGGAAATATAAGTGCTCTTTATCAAAATTCTTGGAGAAAGACATTTATTGGAAATTATTCTTAATTCAAAAGCCGAAATGTTAACTTTAGTGATTCAACAAGGAACTGTCGACACGACAACACAAAACAGGATATAGAAGACATCATCGCCTTCCATCTTGGAACTTCATCGGGATATGAACTTTGATTCATTTAGAACTTTTTAGTGATAGGACTTAAATCATTAATTCTAGGATTAATTTTTGGATTAGATTCACATACCGTAAGTCCCTTTTCATATTTTTACCTTCTTTTCTATGGAAATAAATTATTTTGTTAAAATTTACAAAGTTTGTTGGCTTCACTCTTTTCTTTGTTACTCTTGTTCGAGCCAAGACACGTAACACAATGTTTATTTCTCTTTCCTTATACAGTCAGTTTATACCCGTATCGTTATATGGTAGGAGTTTTCACAGCTTCCCTGTTATGAGCCAAGTGCTAGTCCCTACACCGGGGCTGTGATCCAGGGAATTTGTTGGATGTACAAGGGCAAATATTCCCTAGCGCTCATCAGGTGTATAATTCTAGAATGCGGATCTTAACAGTTTCCAAGTTATGAACATGATAAAGTCATGTTATTGGTTTTACCTATTTAAACAGACTGATTTTCAATTATAATTATAACAAGCTTTCAACTACTATCAATATTTAAATAAAATGCTTTTGTTGACAGAGTACACCTGGCATTAAATAGCCTTTCATAATACAACAATTTGGACACATCTCTGAGCTTAACGATGAAACTACACACATTAACAATTCGGATAAGAGTTTTATTTTTATTTTCAATACTAAATTAAAATTTCATTACAACAGTAATCAAAAGAAACTCATGCTGAAAACTTTATTAATATGACATTCCAAGTGTCTTCAAAGTTTTCATAGAATATATATCATCTATTCAATTGTCATGACTGTAGCAGGAATGACTGTGAGGTACATGTATGTGTGTTTGTGCGTGTCTGTGTGTGTGATTTAGATTTTAACGTAGCTTTAACAATTTTCCAGTCATATCGCTGCGATGTCTGCAGTGTGGCAGTTTATAGTGATGTCTAGCACTGGGGCATTATGCCGGAGACATGTGGCATCATGCCCCACCCAGTCATATTACCCTGACACCAGGCCGACCAGTCCTAACATTAACCTTTTAATGCTGTGTGTCTAGCAAGGGAGCCGCTAGTATCATTCTTTTTATAAGTCTTTGGTATGATTCGGCCGGGATTTGAACCCGCGACCTCACGCATCCGAGGCGGACGTTCTAACCACTTAGGACACCAAAGCGGTCGTGAGGTACATAGAAATAGTGACTGAGAAAAGGAAAATATGCGAATAGCATCATATGTACATTGCAGTCGATTATTAATTAAAAAAATTTATTATTATCATTATTATTATTATTATTATTATTATTATTATTATTATTATTTGAAATTTCAAACTTAGAAAAATAAAGCTTTTAAAGTTTTTATTTTTGTGTGACGCTGTCAGTAGGTGATCTCATTATTTGACTAGGAATTAAAAATCTACTAAAGTTGGCCATAAATAAATTTGATTTCTTCCCTTCATGTGATAATTTAAACATAAATCTCCATTACTATACTAGACAGCAACACTGTCTTACATGCAAATATTGATAGAGACCATCATTTTTCTCTTTCCA
Source organism: Megalonaias nervosa (assembly GCA_016617855.1). Classification (NCBI taxonomy): domain Eukaryota; kingdom Metazoa; phylum Mollusca; class Bivalvia; order Unionida; family Unionidae; genus Megalonaias; species Megalonaias nervosa. The sequence goes on from JAECUM010018924.1 coordinate 1,753, forward strand.
ATGACACAAATTTGAGTGTATTTTGTAAAACAGAAACTTAACCCACTCAACTGATGCACTGTTGATTAAATATAGATCTGATCTATGTAAAAATATTCATATAAAAAATCTTTCACCATAGCAGTGAAAATTCCCTGAGTGTAAATTAAGTTTCACGATGAGTGTAAATGGACAAAACGGTTGCGGATGCTAATATATGAGTGGCACCGCCAGCAAAGTCCGCTTCAATAGTTCTATTAAACAATGGTTCTAATTGTACTTTTCGACTATCATGCCTTTAATTGATTGGAAGCGCAAGAAAGGTTTCCAAAAGACCTCATTACATTTATTACGCTTTCTTGCCTTTCATGTTCTTAGAATGCGATCAAGGAACTTATGGCTAAAGATGCAGTGGAACCTGTGGTAAGTGTATGCATGACAACAACTGTTGTTGAGTCATAAACCGAACATGCAGTGACGGCTGTAAAGAGTGATGGCAAGATGAGAATTGTATGCTACGTATGTCATGTTACATTTGTAACTGCTTTTTCAGTGAAGTATATGGGTAATCATCTGCGCTGTTAGGGGTTATTATGTGGCGTGATATTATTTTAGGCATGGTGTTCTATACTTTAAACTGATATCTGTGTTTGGATTTCATAAAATTAGTTTTAATAAATGTTGGCATTTTAACAATTTAATAGCTGTAAGCGTTTATTATTTTAAATTTGCATTTATTAGTTTTGTTTTACTTCTCATTTAAAACCGTACTAGAGGTTCATGTGTCACAACAAATGGTTACTTTTTAAACAGTTTTCGGATGAATTTACACCAAAATCTGAAAACAAAACACAACATTAAATACATGTACAATCTGAAAATATAATAATAACAGTAATAGAGATAGGAATTCTAATAATTGTTCACTTCTCTAAATATATCCACGATTCTATATGGCAACGTATCGTCACCTGATCTATCTTATCTATTTCACAAAAACTCGTCACCTGATCAATGTCTCAATACTTAATCCATCCAATCAGAACATTATTCCAAACTGTAAACAGGTCCTGTTGCTTAGAACCATTCAAAGGCCAGAATATAGAATTCAAATGCAAGTAAAGAAAAAAGCTATGTATAGCTCATAGAATCTAAACTCATGGACAAAAATTTGTTATGTAATAACTTTTTTGTTAATGATCATTACAATCTACACTCACGGAAAACTGTAAAGGTTTTGGTTGTTATAGTTGGGGCGGGTGCTCCCAATGTTTTAATTAAACTATTATAGAAGTCCCACCCAGGCTTGATTTTGGTTGGAAGTTAAATTAGTGAAAGATACATGTAAAGCTCCGAGCCCCAAGAAAGCAATGCCGACGGTTAAATGGTTAAATATACAAAAATGGGTGAAATTCAATGAATCATAATTTAATTACAATTCAATAGTCAAATGATTCAAATTTCCCAAGTACACTCCTTCGGCTCGACCCTTTAATAGTCTATTGCATCACATGATTATTAGTGTGAGATCGATTTCCACCTGTCCTTATGTTCTACTCATCTGCGTATTCTTCTCTCCTATTTCTCCCAATTCCTTCTCCTCCTCCTGCCCGACTTTCACGAAATTCGTTCTCTTCCTCCTCGACTTCTCTATACTCCTTCTCCTCCTCCTTGTTTTCTCTATACTCCTTCTCCTCCTCCTTCACATTCTCCTCCAGACTCCTTTTTCTCCTCCACCACCTTCTATCCACCTTCTCTCCACCGACTAGACTTTTGTCGACTCCGACTCTTCGGCTAGTCTCACTTCGGTTTCCCCTCTTTGAGACTCGCGACTCAACTGAACCGGAAGTTCTGTCCCCTGAAAAGCTTCCTTTTCGAAGCTTTGTCTTTCCTTATAATCTGCTTCTAAGTTTTACCGCCAAATTACGAGTAGCTTTCTCGGAATAACGCTATTTCTCACCAAGCTTCCTAGGTGAGACTAACTTTTAATTTACAAGTTGTAAGGTATAATTCGCTTCGAATTGTAATCACACCCTCTATCTCAATTCCGATTGGATGTCAATGTGGACCGATCCAATCAAACTTAGCGGAGAATGTCCTTCTCGCTGTCTGTCCACATAGGAACACGCCCCCTTCACCCGTGGGCTTTCTTTTGATCTCTGAACAAATCTTTAACATGTAGGTGTGACACGGCATGCCTTTTTCTAGTTCGCATGACCTATCTCCTGTGCCGATTCAAGATTCCGCACCTCTGGCGGGTCACGGTAACCTTGTATAAGTGATTAACACTAGCCCGCGGCAATGTTTAGACATCAAACACATGGCCGCGGTAAAGATACATGACTTTATAGCTGATCGTAGCAAATGTGACAAAAACAATTAAACAGACAATATAGATATACATAACAACATGCATCGCTTTTGATTCAATGGTTTAACGTTTAAGAAATACCTTCCATTTAGATCGCCAACACATGCAGAATGCATGCAATAGTGCGACGTTATGAGCATAATTACAAAGCGTACTTATGTTCATGTGTTAATATAACACAATGTATTTGTCTCTAAGCTCTTAGACTTGTAAGTGCTTTACGATAGGCCTTTCCAAATAAGAAGTCGTATCCTCATAAGAACTGAATTATAAATGGTATTTAGATGTTGAAGTACAGTTGTGACAAATGGCAACAATGAGTTCATCTGTCTTCCGTTCGTCTGTGTTATGTTTTATATAATGTGATGTCAGTGACAAATATTCAATTCAACTGCATTTATATAAATGTTTGACAACTAAGAATAGCGGCGTGAGACGTTGTCTTGAAGGAAACAACTTCGCTCTGAAACATTTTTTGTTTACTGGAAATATATTTGTTTTAAAATGAAACACAATCCTCTCTGCTCATATTTCAATTCATGGACGACTCTATAACATGTAATTCGTCTCCACATCATCAGAGACATCTTTCCGTGACCAATGCTGATGCGTTTTCCGTGGATCTGAAGTATGATTCAGAGGAAGTATGATTCAGAGGAATTTGTTGAAACATTGCCACGATTATCTGATCAACGTTAGGTACTAAAAATCATGTAGTTTCTTTGTTGCCTGTTACATTGGTTTATCGTCATTCTTTTACTAACAGACCTTTGTTTGAATCCAAGAGAATGCAACTGTCGCTGTTCCGTCCTCTGATAAATAGGTTTCTATGTCCTTGCATCCATGCAGTTGGTAATCACTTTGAACTTCTATTGTTGTCGCAAACATTATTGATAAATTTTATACACACCTTTAAATGTTACATTCCGTGGACGTCTCGTAGCTTTAAATTTCTAGCGATTCATTTATTCGTTTAAGAAATCGCGAAACAAGCCTTTTGTCTCATCAAAAGAAATTAACCGGCTAATTTAAATTCTTCTTTTTGAGGCACCATGACTAACCATTTTGTTTTCTTTGATTGTCACCTTTCTTTACCTTTTTACGCATTATTTTCAGACGAATCAAAACTAGACTTTTCTTCTGACAGATAACAAAGTCACTTCTGGTAAGATGATGAAGCACTAAGCATAATTTTTATTTCTTAACTGTTTATCAAAAACCAACGTGCTACAAAAAGCAACAACAAAACCCGACTTTTTTTTTATAACCAAGAACATCAGATGAGGCGGCAATGATACAAAGCTTCCTACACCTTTTGCCGATAAATCAGCCCCACACCTGTACTAATATATATTGAGTGGCCGTTTAGGGGATGATACCTCTTATTCATTCAAACCTGCAAAATTCTGCAAACAAGCTTGTCCGCACACATCGGTGTATATTTTATAAACTGACCGGTATTTTTCGTGGCTGTTGAGCTACCGAAGGGCTCTTTTGGCGATAGCTGCATACTATTCCTGATCAAATCATATGTTTGGCGACTTGTAAATCCACTTGGAATAGTACAACACTTTGTCCTGTGGCCATTTTGAATTTCGTGCTAGATACTGTTGTAACCAAATATCGGTAAGTCTCTAAACTGTACTCAGGTGTGTTTCGGAAAGATCTGAATGCAGCAAAATTGTACATTTTAATCACATCAGACCCACACATCGTCCGTCAGAAACAACACAGATTTTGGCGGTTGATTTATCGGACTACTGTACATGTACAATCAAACTAGGGATGTTAGTAATAGAATCACGATAAACTAATGTTACAGGCAACGAAAAAATATATCAGCTGGTGCAGGTCGATATAAATATGGACCGTTGACCATTTTGTTCTCTTCGATTATCAGTCTTTTTATACCTTATTGTGCCAATTATTTTCAGATGAATCAAAGCTAGACTTTTCTGACAGATGGCAAAGTTACTTCCGGTAAGATTATGAAGCATTCAGCATAGCTTTTATTTCTAAAATTTTACCAAAAACCAACACGTACAAAAACACAAATAAAAACTCCCACATTTTTTTAAACCAAGAACATTAGATGCGGCGGCAATGATACATGACTCTCTACATGTTTTGCCGATAAATCAGCCCTACACCTCTAATAATATATATTGAGTGGCGGTTTAGGGGATGACCCCGCCTATTCATTAAAACCTGCAAAGTTCTGCAGACAAGCATGTCCGCACACATCGGTGTATATTTGATACAATTACCAGTATTTCTCGCGGCTGTTGAGCTACAGTCGGTGAAGGGTTCTTTTGGCGATATGTACATACTATTCCGGATCGAATCATATGTTTGGAGACTCGTGAAGCTAGAATAGCACAACCCTCTGTACTGTGGCCATTTTTAATTTCGCGCTAGATTTGGCTGCAACCATGTACAGGCAAGTTTTTAACCTGTAAGCAGGTGTGTTCCAGAAAGATTTGAATGCAGCAAAATTGTACATTTTAATGAACAAGTGACATCATACCTACATATCGTCCAATTTCAACACAGATTTTGGGGATTGATATATCAGACAACCTACATGTGTACACGGAGGCGTAAGTGACATTCCAATTATAGTACAAAAGAAAATGATATTTTATGATGTTTTACAGATATTTTGCTGTTTCCTCTAAAACAAACAGTTTTATTTCAATACTGAGACTATTTATTATTATTATTATTATTATTATTATTATTATTATTATTATTATTATTATTATTTCTCATTCTTTGACTGTAACGACTTCCCCCATTGGTGCCCCACAACGTAGGTGTCTTGAATGTGTATTGAACCACGTATATCACAGATGTGTATTGAACCACGTATATCACAGTTCAGATAAACAACACAAGTCAGTCAGTCTTCCCTTGTTCTGATAGACTCAAAACCTGTTTTAAGATGGCAAATACTGATCGTCTTTCAGTCTTTATTTCTGCAATGCTGGATTCCATGGAATTCAGTAGACACATGATAGATTTCAGAATAAACAATATAAGGGACAGGAACGTGATTGGTTGTTGTTGTTGTTGTTTATGGGGCTTAACGCCGTTTTTCAGCACACGATAGGCTATACATGGCGGTCAGTATTAATGGTGGAGGAAGAAACCGGGAAATCCCTGGAAAGAACCACCGACCCACGAGAAGCTACTGGCAAGCTTTCTCACATATCCCCATTAGCCGAATCCTAGACTCAAACCCATGCAGACAGAGGTGAGATAGCAGTGATCCGTAACGAAAAGCGCTTTAGACCACTCGGCCACTCGGGGCCCCTGAACGTGATTGGCACATTGGAAAGCGATGTTATAGACAACATAGTAATAGGAGGAACAGCTGAGGAAACATCGAGGTATGGACAAGGCGATACCGATATTATGCATGTTTTGAATTTTATAACAGTCAGCGGCCGACATGTTCATCCACCCAGCCATCAACATATAATGCTTTATACAGACGACAGGGAAGTCCATAACGGCTACACGTGGCTACGAGTGGGCCTTCACGGGAAAATGGGTGACATCGTCACGCATGCCATGGTTTTAGCGGTAAGGCCATATTCACGACTAAACTTCTACTTGTCAAGTTCTGAATTTATTCAGATTCAACAGAATCTTCGGATGCAGATTTCTCCATGATCTATGCAATTTCAGAACTTATCAGGGCCATCACATCCGGTACTAGTCGGAGGTAGACAGTTTGATAGTGTATTTGCATTTCCACACCCAGATTGGTCTGTTCAAGCTTCTCGATGGATGGACAGATGTGCAACAAACGGATGGCCGCCACAAACCACCGTGACAACTATTGTACAGTCTGGGTGTCGTTTCGTATCCAAGGGGTTCATGGGAAGTCTGTCCTCTCACATGGAATGGTGTATCTCGTTTTCTGTACACGAAAAAGTCTATTTTACAGTTATTCAACATGACACAAAAACACTTCTACATTTTACTTAAAATCATGGCAAAAGATCTGAAAGAAAGTTTTTCCGATTTGAAAGATATACTAACGTCGTACACAATGAAAACTGTAGCTCTGTGGGAGGTTGAACTTCACCACACCAAGAACTGGGACCGATCGCACGTGTTAGATCAGGTAATGGAAGCTCTCTACTTTCTGAACTCCTGTGTAGAGAGTCAGAATCTGCCTGCTTACTTCATTCCGGAAAACAATCTGTTTGACGGAAAAATAAATGTTTGCACGGCAGCACTTTTGTCCCGTGTTCTTAATGATTTTCTGTCGCAGGGAGCTGGGTGTATTGTTACTTTTCCCTTTATACAGCAGCAGCTTCAGATTATGCAGATCCCGGGCCTGAGACAGAACTTTGGTGAATACTGGAGTGGTTTGGAGATGTTTAACCTCATGAGCAACTTTTGTTCCCGTTATCTCAATACGAATCTATCTATGAAACACATAGTCCATATTCTGTCACTGATAAATTTACCTAATATGACAAGACACGGGTTATTAACAAAAGGTGTCTCAAAAATAATGAAAGCTACACTGCCATATGTCAACATAGCCAAGATCATGAATACAGGAATGCCAAATAGAAGGAAGTATGAATTGTGTCGACCCTTGCTCCTCATTGCTTCTACTAACAGTGACACAGATAGGATGGCGGGAAGAGTTAAGTTTTTGCCGGGGTGCTCCATGTTCTTGTAAAAACAAATACAGCATTTGAAACATTGTACTCCATAAAAAACCGCCTCTGTTTGATATATGTAGGAAATGTCATCATCGGAATATCATTCGTGAAAAGCATAACATCGCAAGAAAAGACTCGGATAATGTTGATGCTGCTATTTCAAGACTTGGCAGAGACGAATATCTACAACAATGTATATCAGTAGATGTGAGGTATACCAAGGAGGAGATGGGCATTGTTCCAGATGTTATCAAATATGAACTCTTCCACGTACCAGAATGTGCGTTTAGACCTTTGGATGCCTACATTGACCCTGATATGTTGAGGTACTACCTGTTGTACAAATGTCACACAGAACTGGGCGATGAAACAAATGCTCAAGTAGCCTTCATTAACCTGATTAGGATGGCCACCCAGGAACGATTTGACCCGTATATGGAATTCTGCGAGGTAGCGCTCAATGTACTCGGCCTGTGCTATCTGGAGAAGGAGGACTACCTCCAAAGCTTTATCTGTTTTTCTCGAGCCATGAGTCTACGTCCTAGGCTGTTAGTGGAGAAATGGTCCACGTCTACACCTTGGCACCTAGCAGTACTAGCGTCCAAATTAATCAACAGGTGAAAATTGTCACACGGCAACACCAACTCGTATACACTGAAAACTTTAAACAAATGCCCATCCTCCACATTGTCCACAGTGTCTATTAACATTGAAATATTTCTTATAACAGATTCTATTAACTGCTATGTTCAGTTTTTAGCAAAGATTTCCTCACAATCTGAAATGTTACTGTTTTATTTGAATTTCTAAAAAAAAAAGGCTCATTTAAATTGATTCCACTTAAATAAATATGTTTCAAAATGCGTTGATCCTGCATCAAATCAGCTTCAGGTGAAAGATTTACGATTGCCTTTTTAACTGAGTGCTGTTGCTCAAATAATTTCACTATAACGCCAATCTTACCATTTGTGTCAATGAAATGGGACATAGTTAGTAGTTAATATTCGGATATTCTATAGAACTGATGACAGCAAACAGCAAAGTATATATAACACATATACTACATCTTTCGTCTTTAGCTTATCGGAATAAAGTGTTTTTGAAAATGAGAGAGAGAGAGAGAGAGAGAGAGAGAGAGAGAGAGAGAGAGAGAGAGAGAGAGAACTATCCTAGATTAGTAGAAGGAAATGAGGTTTCTATCTCAGAGACCCCTTCCCCCTCCGAAACGCTTCTATCTTGGCATTTTCTTCACCAGCCTTTTTTTAGCTCAAAATAAGGTGACAAAATATGTAGTTTTTTCACAGCACAAAATAAGGTGACAAAATATATTTGTCGGGGGAAGGTGGTCTCTAATCTAGAAACAACTCATTTTCCTTTACTACTAACATAACTATATTTTATGATAATCTTTTTCATACCTGCCGACTCTCATTGGTAGGATAGCAGTTAACATATTGACAATAATATGGAACTAGCGTATTAAATCGTCCATATCATATTTTACACCTTGCAAATAAGATCGTATCTGATCAAATATTTTTTTATAAGTGATACTTGCTATTTTACAAGCAATTTTTTAGTCTCAAGTCGGAGTTCAATTGTCTTACACGCTGTTGAAAGAGAAACACCAACACCAGATATTATTAACAAAAACGGGTTTAATGATGCTCCATTTGAGATTATGCCAGAGCTGGTCATTAGCAGTGGTAAATATAATATTACTCGAAATATTCTACTGTAATACTTGTAACATTGTTTTACACACCAAAGGATTTTATGATAAAAAGTGTAATATTGCATTAGTGCGTGGACATCTTGTTTTGGAATTTCTTTTGAAATATGATTGAAATCGATGATCTGTTTTTTCATTATACAATATTTGTTAACAATTTTTACACGATTGTAAAAATTCGAGTACCAACAAGTGAATCAAGAAATTCACGAAAACTATTATTGTCAGTTATAAAATCTCTGTACTTGTCATAAACACCTCACGAAGTATCGTTGTATCGTTCATCTACTAGTACCTCATTTTTTATACCAACTGTAGGAATCAAACGTGTTTTCTACTTCAAGCTTATACAATCTGTTTTATTCAACAAATAACCGTATTCTCTCTCTGTTTCATCAATAAAACCCAGTACAAAGCTTATCTGATCCAACGTAAAATTTTTGAGGACAAGATGTTGTCTGATAATTGCGTATGCGACCACGAAATTTATTAGCATTAATTTTTTAAGTCTGTCTCGTTCAATTGTAAGAAAACCAACAACAGAAGCCACTTATAACATTAATTTTTCGTATGGTTCAGTGAATATTTTCTCGATGTCATCGTGATAATTTCATAATGACAACTGTCTAGCGACTTGGAGTGATGGAAATGGAACATCGTCTTCTTCACTTATGTCGTAATAAGAATCAATCTTTTCTTCCGACTCTGTTTGTGTTACTTCTTCAAAAAACTTTTTTCGCTCATCAACAAACACTTTATCAATTTCCTTGTTAAAATCTTTGGTTTTCACTAGAAATTGGTCAACAATAATCGGATCGAATTTGGGTTTTTTACGTATCATTGTAAAATTGCATTTGAGTACGCTTTAATAATTAACTCCGTATCCACCGTCATGGTAACGATTTAACTAGGGTTTCTTTGTCGTGGTAGTACATGCCGAGATACTTAAAAATGTATCGTTTTGAAAAACTATCGTATAACATTTTTTTTTTCTTAATATTTATTTTTTTAGTTTCCGCTAGCTTGTCAAGACGACTATGATTGTCGTTTACTTGTTTTTCCTCCTGTGCTCTTCCACCATAAGCTCGTGCTTTTATTAAGTCCGATTGTATTATCAAACCTACATTTTCCTTGTCAAGCTCAAGCAATATTTTTTTAAACAGGATTTTTCCACTTGTTTCTCTTCTTCTAGACAAGTATCAGGATGACAGTTTCTGCTTATAATATTAAAGTTTTCTATTGCTTTTATTAGTTGTTGTCTTCGCATATCCATGAAGCGACTAAAATTCATCTACTCCTCCGACATTATTGCTTCATTTAAAAATTTAATTCTAATACGTTTCATATTTTTTAATTTGCTCGTCGCTATTGATCTGTCGCCATTATCTTCTGTAGAAAGACCTTTGTTGGGATTAAAAATATTATCATACAATTCTCTTGCAACGGTTATAATTGGTGGTTCTGACATTATTTTATAGTATCAGATTAAATCGAGTGTGTATATTTGAAATACTGTAAGTCCCGGAAACGGATCTTCAGCAGCGATAACATAAACTAGAACATACAAGTACTTGTTAACAGTCTTTTCTGTCGGAATCGTAAAAGATTGTGTTGCTGAGATATACGTGTTCTCTGTGCTATATAATGTTGCCCAGTTGATATAATTGTTTGATCCTTCCAATCGCCAATTATAGATTCCACCAACACTAGAGTTTAATCGACCGCGCAAATGAAATTGCCAAATAGCAACTGCAATGGGATAATTAATTTTGATCCAAAAGTCTTTGTTTTCTCCGTTTGTCGTCCATTGGTGTCTATCAGAGAAGGCGTGATGAGGATAGTTTTCAGAATAATATGTTGATGAGCTTACCTCAAACCCAACTCGGTTGTCAGTTGCCTTAAAAAAGTGTTGGAATATACCCAACATTGTTTTTGGTTCGTTTTATACCACTAGACAGACTGTCAACATACGCTTTATTTGTCAGATCATTAGGGTAAACTGGAACGTATGTCTTCGTTATTTTGTTGCTTCTCATGTTTATGTTGCCTGACATTGGTCCATCGGGTCGTTTAAAATATGGGGCGAGTTCTTCTTTTGACTGAGCATAACTAATAGCATCAGTCTCATTAGCTGGTGGCGAGGTTGTTGGTAATCCAGTCATTTTTTAGTTATTGCTCATTATCAGGTTACCTGTCATTATGTCGCCGGCCTTGTTAAACTTGTTATCATCAACAGATTTTAGTTGAGCATAACTCACAGCCAGTGTATTATTAGCATTTGCTGGCGTTTATACAGTTTCCAACCCAATATTTTTTTAACTCGACAGGTTAATATTACCTGCAACCGTTCCACCGGTTTTGTCAAGCTTGTTGCCATCCACATACTTCAACTGCAAATAACTTACCGCTTGGGTTTGATTTAAGTTTGCTGGTGGATGCCCGGTCTCCAAATTTATTTTTTTTTCCTGACATATCTAAGTTACCGCTTAAAATTCCCCCTGTCAGTGACAGTTTATTATCGTCAACAGATTTTAGTTGTGCATAACTAACAGCTTGTGTATTAACAACAATTATTGGAGGATAATTTGTTTCTAAACCTAGTACTCGTTGATTTGACATAGACAGGTTTCCTGTCATTGTATCGCCAGGTGGTTTTTTTTTTGTAGCCTTATAAATCAACATTACCGTTTGTTATTGTACTTACAGCCGACGAATCTCCTAATGTTGTTCCAAATTTTGTATAATAGCTCATTATTTGTTTATTGTCTGACATTGTTTATCAAATTAAGTTATAATATATCGATATTAAATTTTGATACAGAACGGCTAGTGCAACATAAACATAACAACTAACTTCCAGATTGTCATTATCTTATTGTTGGGAGAAATGGATCGGGGAAAACATATTTGCTGATGAATTTACTGCTGGGCGATAATTTTAGCTATGACAGAGTTTACATTTACACAATTAATCCACAACAGGATAAGTACGAGCTACTTAACGAATATAATAACAAACTTCGTGATGATCTTGAGGCTGGTGAAGATATTTTTTTGTCATCGGACAACCAGAAGAGCTTATCCCAGTTAATCAACTTGATTCAGGTGAACATAAGCTAGTTGTTTTTGATGATCTTCCGCTAAACAATGAAGAGATGAACAAAATAAGATCATATTTGTCACTGTCACGTAATAAGAAATGTAACTCTGTTTATCTCGCTCAAGGATTGTATAACGTTGACAGATTTATTAGACGAAATACTGGTTGTTTTATATCATTTCCAGGAGTGGACAACGTTGAAGTTAGAAATTTTGCAAACGATCAATGTGGCGACGTAACACAAGATAAATTTATTGAACTGTATCATAGGGCAACAAAAGATAAATATAATTTCTTTTTATTCGATAAACTTGCACATGATCCGAAAATATATTCCACTGCTGCCTTGACGACTATCTGCAGTAATTTTGTCAAACCCTCAGTCTCAGGCAGAATTTAAAATGGTGACTGTAATAACAAACGTAATCAGTTTTTATTCCACGAACTATTGAGTGTAAATAACCACATGTATCTAAACTTCCAACAACATTTTTCGTTTTCTTTTTTGTATAATTCCTCGATCGTTAGCCTCATACAGATCAAACATGGGATACGGTTGATATTCATTTTGTAAAGCTAAATTCTCAATATTGTCATCGTTTATCGAACCGTTTACTCGACAAACTCGCTGGTATATTACCGCAGAACAAAGTGTAAATAAAATCTTTTCGAACATTTCAACTCTCTCTGTATCGTTTCCTCTAACACTTATCATCATTCCAGCTGGTGTTGATTTGCCAAACGGTCTTTGATACCTCACGTGAATCACCGAACCAAGTGTATTTGCGGCATAACTATTATAAATCGGATCTACATGATATTCTTCCTGTTCCTCTGCTGTCAAACCAATATATCTCAAATTTTCTTTCATTGTTTTATATAGCATTTTATATCTCTAATTGAAATTTTTAAAAAGTCAGTTAAATATATAAAATATTATACATATAATGCTGACATTGCGAAATATTGCTAGGAAAAATCTTATCAAAGCAGAAAAAAACTGCTACTGCCTTCTTTGGTTACGATAACAGTTATAAATTTGATAATCAAAATATTTTAGCAAATTTTAACTCTACAAATTTATTTCATCTTCCGTATCCGATTGCAACGCGAGAACTTGCAGTTCATAAAGATATCAAGCTAGTAATGCAGCATCATGTTATTTTATCAAAGTTACTTGCGCTTCAAAAAGATATACTTGATATAGTCTTTGATAATGTAGATTTAACCAACGAAATTGCCGAAAAATATCTAACGGCTAACTCACGAAAAATATTAGCTGGAACAAATATTTCCTCAGTCGCTGATGAAATACATCACGGAATAAATATAAAAATTGGAGGAATTTACTGCATCAGGATCAGGTTGGAAATTTGAAATGATAAAAGAAGTTTTATTTCACGCAATGAAATATAACGCACTTCGCGGTAGTTCTTACGTTGATCTCCCTCAAAAAAATTATAAACATAAAATGTTGTATAAATGTCAAAAACAATGATAACGAATGTTATCATTGGGCAATGTTATCTGCTAGACATCCTCAAAGTTGTAACTCCGATCGAGTTGAAAAATATTTGCTGTACAAAAATGAGTTAAATTTTAATGGGATAACTTTTCCAGTGGCAGAGAATCAGATACCAAAGTTGGAAAAACAAAACGCTATTTCAATAAATGTTTTCGGACTAGATGAAAAACAAAATGTTTACCCGAGATACATTTCAGCGACTGCTACACAAAATACAATATTTTTTTTTTTTTTTTTTTAATAAAGGACATTACAGCTGGATAAAAAACATTAACGGGCTAGTTGGCAGACAATATAATAGAAATAAAAACAGGAAATATTTCTGTTACAGTTGTTTACAAGGTTTTTCTAAAGATGAAAAACTGCAAGACCATCTCAAATACTGTGTTAACTTTCAACGAATAACCATGCTAGGAGAAAAAGAAAAAGAATTAAAATTTAAAAATTATGATTATAAGCTAAGTATCCCGTTTGTCATTTATGCTGATTTCCAGTGTCTGCTTGTTCCTGTGGCCGGTGCAGAAAATAATCCAAATAAATCAAGTACAAGAAAAATACAACAACATGTTCCCTGTGGAGCAGCTTTTAAAGTAGTTTCTTGCGCTAACGATAACTTTTCAAGTCCAGTAAAGTTATACAGATGTAAAAATGGCGAATCGGAAAGTCCGGCCGTGTAGTTACTAAACAATTTAATAGACGATGTTAATAAAATTTTCAACAGATTATCCAGAACAGTTCCAATAAAAATAACATCCAAACAATAACTTGATTTTGATGAGACGGATAATTATCATATCTGTTGGAAGTTGTTGCCTGAACAAAAAGTGCGCGATCACTGTGATCTAACCGGTCAATATAGCAGAGTAGCTCGTAAAGATTGCAATTTAAAATTTCATGCGCCAGATTTTATTCCTGTAGTTTTACATAACTTTCGTGGTTATGATAGTCATATCACTGTAGAAGCATATGGCGATGAGGAAATTAAATCTAAACTAACATTAGGTAATACAATAAAATGTATCCCAAGCAATTTTGAAAAGTATATGTCAGTCACGCTCGGCAAATTACGTTTCATTGACAGTCTGTAATTTATGGCAGCAGCATTGGATGAGCTCGTAAAAGGTTGTAGCAGTTTCAATAATTTAAAACTTTGCTTTGGTGAAAACTACGTCTCCCTGACAAAAAAGGTGTCTTTCCCAATGAGCATCTCGACGACTGGAGCAGATTTGATGAAACTTCTCTTCCTGATAAAGGTAACTTTTACTCTCAGCTAAAAGAATGAAAATATTACAGATGACGGGTACAAATATGCACAAGATATTTGGAATAAATTTTGTTGTAAAACATTTAGTGATTATCATGATTTATATTTGGAAACAGATGTATTATTACTAGCAGATGTTTTCGAGAGTTTTTGTAAAGTTAGTCATACAAATTGTGGACTAGACCCTTGTTGGTATCATTCTGCACCAGGATTGTCGTGGAATGCTCTGCTAAAAACAAGTAAGATAGAATTGGATCTCTTGACAGATGTTGAAATGTTTATTTTTATTGAAGAAGGTATCAGAGGCGGAATTAGCGTTATAACAAAAACATATGCGGTAGCTAATAATGAATATCTGAAAAATTTTGATAAAAATCTTCAATCAATTTATATTATTTATCTAGATTAAAATAATTTGTATGGTTATGCAATGTCAGAGCCAATGCCGTGTAGTGGATTTCGTTGAGTAACTCCATATCAATTTCTTAAAGAAACTGAGAAAATTCTCCCAAAAGATATCAGTTATTTTGTTGAAGTTGATCTCGATTATCCTAGTTCGTTACGGGATCTACATAACGACTATCCGTTTTGTGCAGAGTCTATGATGATCGATTAAAGTATATTATCACCTGAATAACAGGCAATGACAACAGCATAAAATTCGATTGTTAATAAGCTAGTTCCAAATTTGTTAAATGAAAGAAATTACGTGATACATTACAAAAATTTAAAACAAGCAGTAGATGCTGGACTAATTGAGAAAAGTTCATCGCGTGTTAAAATTTAATCAATCGCGGTGGATGGCAGATTATATTGATTTAAATACCAAACGTCGTGCTATTGCTAAGACTGACTTTGAGAAAAACTTTTTCAAGTTAATGAACAATTCCGTATTCGGTAAGACGATGGAAAATATCAGAAAGCGAGTCAGTATTGAAATTGTAAACGATATAAATCGCAGAAATATATTAGTTAACGATGACGGTTTTGTCAGTATGAAAATATTTAATGAAAATCCTGTTGCAATACAGCGACGAATGACAAATGTAAAGTTAAATAAACCGATTTATGTTGGTGCAGCTGTATTTGATATATCAAAGTGGCTGATGTACGATTTTCACCATAATTTTACCAAAAAGCAGTGGCCAGATTCGGAGTTGCTATTTACTGATACGGATTCAAATGTGAGGATGTCTATCAAGATATTTATAAATACCGTGACCTATTTGATTTCTCGGATTATCCAGCAAGTGGTGGATTTCATGATGATGCAAATAAAAAAGTTATTGGCAGGATGAAAGATGAATTTATGTTTGCGCCAGTTAGGGAACTTGTTGGACTAAGAAGTAAAATGTACGCCGTAATTTTAGATGACAATAAACTGACAAAAAAAGCAAAAGGTATTCCTGGTGGGTATGTGAAAAAATATATGAAATTTGATGATTTTAACGCAGCGCTAAACATCTGCACTAATTTTATTAAAACAAATGTTATTAGAACAAATCATCACAAACTTGAAACAGATAAAATTATAAAACGTGGACTAGGTAATTGTGACGGTAAGAGATATTGCGAGGACGGAATTAATACACTAGCTATTAGACACTATGCCAGTACCAGAGGTGACATATTCAATATCATATTTAGTTAATTTTATCAAACATTAAAAACAATGTTCGAAAATTTAACATTAGCCGATGGAGGTAGTAGCAAAATTAAAAAAATTAATGGTTAATGGCCAGCAATTATCAATTGAATTTAATGATGAAATTTCAGGTATTTTGTTTTAGTAAATTTGATAGAATAAAACTCTCGCTTATCAAATCAGATAACAGCAAATATTTTAATTATCTTGAAAAGTTGAGAGATGAGCTTATGCTGAAATACGACAACCTTCATGATCCGATCAGTCAAGAAAAATATTCAAAAATAAATATTGACCTGAACCGGTCGAAGGTTTTTGCAAAAGGCGGTAGGTATATTCTCTCTAGGATAGCAATGAAAGAGCTATTTGAATGACATCGAAAGTAAGCGGAAAAATTAAATTTTATTTGTATAAACACGATAATGAATTATTTCTAATATCTACTGTTGAGACATTGATAATAGGATAAGAAAGATAACTCTGTCTGTCTTCCTTGTATTTTGAAGGGAGATACCACTGTCTTCGAGCTGGCGTAATATTACAGGCCGCTCGCCTGTGTTATCGTAATGCTTGTCTCCCTTCATCGTTAATCGTTCAGTAATTGATGAGGGAAGGAGGTAAATTGTTAAAATCACCTGGTATCAAACAATACTAATCTTCAAGACCTCAGAATTTCCCAATATGGTCTGCTTATAAGAAACCAGTGTTCTGTATTGATTTCGTGTAGGCAGCTTGACCAAAAACCATTTGCAGAATGCATTATCGATCGTCCAGACTGCAGAAGGCAGAAATAACCCTGCCTGTAATTTATCGATCCAACATGTCATTTCGTTTCCTGTACATATGATTCTGGCGAGCGTAATACTGCAATGTATTTTAACCAAGGCAGAAATGTGTAAGATTGTAGATTTCGCGATTTATTTTATATTTTGATAATAATGCTTATTCAACATCAGAAATGTATGCTGATCACTTATAGGAATTTTCCGTTAGATAACTTTATAATAATTTTTGAAACATATATTTGTAAGGATGAGTCTGTAGTTTAGTGCTATAGCAGTTGACTCTCGTACTCGAGGTTTTGAGTTCGATTTCCTTGACTGACACATTGTCGATGGAGGGCGATTATTGCCGAATTTTTCTGAATATAGTGGGGCTGCGCCCAGTTTCTTCGAACTTCAACAGAAAAGAGTACACTCTCCCACCATGTCACTACGTGGTGGGTGTACTTTTGCACTCCCCGGGGTTGATTATGGGATGGTGTGCAAAAATCTGTTGAACGTAGAGAAGGCCCCGTTTGTATGTGTGTGTCGTCCTTAGAGATACTACCATAATTAAGTTTATATGTATCTGTGCTGTCCTTAGAGATAAGTACTATATGTAACTGTGCCGTCCTTTATATAAGTACTATAATTAAGTTTATATGTACTCTCTGAACTTACTAGAATGTCGTTTGGCAATCTAGAAGTTCACATGGGGTTGTCCTGTCATTAGAGCTAATGCTGTAAATATGCTACTATAATTAATATTATGTATTGTGCCGTCTATAAAACATTCCTCGTTGAGTAATATTTTATTTAATTTTTATTCTGATTCAGAAATATTTTTTTTTTATTTTTATTAATAATATTTTTGTTATTAATATCTATAGAAGTAACGGAAAATGAGTTGTTTCTAGATCAGAGACCACCTTCCCCCGACAAATATATTTCTTCACCTTATCTTGTGCTGTGAAAAAACTACATATTTTATCACCTTATTTTAGCTAAATAAGGCTGGTGAAGAAAATGCCAAGATAGAAGCGTTTCTGAGGGGGAAGGGGTCTCTGAGATAGAAACCTCATTTCCTTCTACTAATCTAGGATAGTTCTCTCTCTCTCTCTCTCTCTCTCTCTCTCTCTCTCTCTCTCTCTCTCTCTCTCTCATTTTCAAAAACACTTTATTCCGATAAGCTAAAGACGAAAGATGTAGTATATGTGTTATATATACTTTACTGTTTGCTGTCATCAATTCTATAGAATATCCGAATACCAACTGCTGAATATTTCCCATTTCATTAACACAAATGGTAAGATTGACGTTATAGTAAAATAATTTGAGCAACAGCACTCAGTAAAAAAGACAATTGTAAATCTTTCATCTGAAGCTGATTTGATGCAGGATCAACGCATTTAAAAACATATTTTTTTTAAGTGGAATCAATTTAAATGAGCTCTTTTTAGAAATTCAAATAAAACAGTAACGTTTCAGATTGTGTGAGGAAATCTTTGCTAAAAATTGAACATAGCAGTTAATAGAATCTGTTATAAGAAATATTTCAATGTTAATAGACACTGTGGACAATGTGGGTGAAGGGCATTTGTTTAAAGTTTTCAGTGTATATGAGTTGGTGTCGCCGTGTGACAATTTTCACCTGTTGATTAATTTGGACGCTAGTACTGCTGGTGAAGAAAATGTCAAGATAGAAGCGTTTTGCAGGGGGAAGGGGGTGTCTGAGATAGAAACCTCATTTTCTTCTTGATTGAACTGCCTTCTGCATTCCATATCTCTCTCTCTCTCTCTCTCTCTCTCTCTCTCTCTCTCTCTCTCTCTCTCTCTCTCATATAAGGAACACAGTTAGGGAGTGATAGAAAATAACAAGTTGAATTTCAGATGAATGAAAACGTAGAACTTGGTATGTGTACTCTTTTGGCTGGATTTGTTTACATCATTACACAATGTCAATGATGCAAAGTTGCGAAACAACCGTAGGTACGAGAGTGTTTTGTTCTAAATATTCCCTGACTAAGTGGCATACAGCTACTTAATATATTTGATGTTGTGTTTTGGGTTTGAAATATATAACACATGTCTAAAACAAATCCTTATTTAACTATTTAGGGTCAGACCATACGTTTTGGGAGTTCCTCGTAGAGGAGGGAGGAATAAACGTACATCTGACATATCTACAGCATATATGAAAACGTAATTGGTTGTTTGTGTATTTGTTTGTTTCTTTGTCTGCATGTTTTAGGTGAATTTATTTCGCCAAGTTTTCAACGACAACTTACAATTTTTATTTTAGAAGAGTTTTTCAGCTAAATTACCAGATAGTCTATAATCTATAAAACATATTCATTTAAGATGCAATTGAAACTGAACATAGTACAAGACACGATAATTTTATTTGTTTAATAACGATTTGAAATCGAACTTTATAGCAAGTCATTGGAATCATAACTTCGAAGCGCCTTGCGATCTTGGAGGCTCGATTACGCGAACTCGAGAGAGTCCGCTCGTACATACTTTTAATTACATGATCTCTGTAATGCGCGAGATCGAACTCTCCATTACTCAAACGTAAGGGCATGACGTCAAATTTGTTGCATCCGCAAAGCTCGAATACGCGACCTAGAGAGTATCAAGCGGTTAAGTTGTGAGAATTATATGCCTACACTGGAGTATTCGATCTCAAGACGGGGAAACAGCGAATTAATTTTTTGTCTCATGTTGTATCTTCACATGGAGTATTTGAAAACCAAGTCGCGTGACAAGGAGAAATCCTTTAAATTGAAATCAACTTTCATATTTGCAATCTCGTGATAATGCTAATTGTTCTGCTTTATGGCCCTTTTAGCTTGCCTGTAAGTGTGATTGCACGAAGTGGAAATTTTAGTTTCGCGTGATTGGGAACTCGATTGTGCTAGATGAAGAGCTATATTTTACACATTGCAGACGAAGAGCTGTATTTTAGTCACTGCAGACGAAGAGCTGTATTATACACATTGCAGATGAAGAGCTGTATTTTACACACTGCAGCTGAGGAGCTGTATTTTACACATTTCAGATGAAGAGCTGTATTTTACACATTGCAGGTGAACAGCTGTATTTTACACACTGCAGATGAAGAGCTGTATTTTACACATTGCAGAATCATAAGATTGAAATTATCTTCTGACTGAATCACATGACCTATTCCAGACAACACAAATGCGCGTTTTCGTGTTCTCGTAATTGAGTCTGGAGATCGCGAAGAGCTTCCATTTATGGCTCTGATGGCTTATTATGAGATCAACTTCGCCATGCAATTAGAGAAAAGAAAATTTTACTTCATTGATTAGCATATACCATATTTTCTTAAGTACACATGAACCATAATTGCCTATCAAACTGCATTTGTTATCCATGACTCTCTGCGAGTGTCTGAAAGGTAGTGCAAGTGGACGCGTATGTATGTATGTATGTATGTATGTATGTATGTATGTATGTATGCATGAATGTATGTATGCATCCATTCATATATGTATGTATGTATGTATGTATGTATGTATGTATGTATGGATTCCTCAAGTCAAGAGAACCAATGAGATAAATTATGAACGAAATAACCCATAGTATCTCTTTAATTATTGTTGACATGTTGTGAGAGACCATTTCTTGGTTTATATAGAACTCATTATTGGAAACGTTAAATCTGTTTACAAAATACCGTAATAATTTAAAATGTATGATCGCCGTACAGTTTACTATCGTATTCTCCCACAATCCCGTTGTTTGTATCCCGCCATCTTCATTTAAAAAAGAAAAACATCAGGGATGTAAAACGCACAAAATTTAGTAATTTCATTTATTGATTTATAGTTTCTAACCTAACTGTCGTCAAGGGGTCCCTAACACTGTCGACTTACTGGCTTTCAAAGCAAACGGAAACTAGCGATGTAAACGTGAAATGAGACTGCTCACTGTCCTTTTCTGATTTTTAATTCTGGAAACTGTGTCGTCTGTTTCCAATATTTATAATTGCTAGCTTTAATATTTTTAGAACAAACTGAACAAAAAAAAAAAAAAAAAAAAAAAATAGGAGGAACTCTTGTATATATGTGGTAAAAGAGATGTAACTCCAACATGTATGGAACTATTGAAATGTCAAAGACGGCGAAGTACATCACATCTGCTGTTTGAAAACATTTACTCGCTCATGCAAATATGGTGACCGTGTTACCATAGAAACTCCCGTTTGATTTGAAACATGAAGTTGACAGTGCTTGGGAGTTCTGGCGACAACCAGGTCAGATATTATTAATCAATGAATGAAATTGGTAGGCTTTATGCATTTTATATATCTTTGATGCCATTTGATTTTAAATAGGTGATGGGGGATACAAACAAACGGGAGGGTGTAGAGTAGTATACTTATATTGGCGAATTAAAGGTTACTGTAACTATCTACTGAGGGTAAGTACTGTATTTTGTGGGCGCATATAAATTCATGAATTCCAAATTTATTGTAGTTATGTTGATATCAGAGAAGAAGCCTTTATTAAGCGTTTGAGATAAAGGATAAGTAATATAAACGATAAATAATATTCATCATAATTTTTTTTCGTATGACCATCACTCTATACAATATATAAGAATCCTCGTGACCGTCTGTACGTCCGACACAATCGTGTTAAAAGAATTTGTCCTGCAGACGTCATATTGAACCATATTATAGGGACATAATCCCTGCTTAAATTAATTTCGTACATTGACCATGTAAAATTTCTCAATATGACATCAGTCCTTGTTTGAGAACGCCAGACAGTTAATGAATACCTTAGAATATTCACATGTATGCCTATTTAGTAATTACATATAGGAATAATTCTGTGTAGCTCAATCTTAATGTAAACTTACAACTAGCAGATATCAGAACCATGACTTGTTTCAGTATCTTATTAGTGTCTTCAGAACACTTTTCTTGTAAATAACATATTTCTTTATGTTAAACGATCGCAGTTCTATAAAGGAAAGGATTTTAAAATAAACAAAGGAAAATATTTCATGTAATATGTTAAATGAAGTTTTAGATGACGTGTTATTTCATACTTTTTTTTCATTTAGAGATTCGTTCTATGATAGTTACCGTATCAAACATTTAACTTTAAAATTCTTTTTGCTTTGAAATTTGTTTTATCTTCGTAACAATTCGTTTAGGTTTTTCTTCATTTTATTTTTGACTATAATTACTACTAATATGCCAATGTTATGTATAATATAATGACACTCTGTCTCTTCCCTATAATATTTATATAAATACACTCTCTTTTCTATAATGTTTCTACAAATACACTCAGTCTCCTTCTTATCATGTTTCTATAAATACACCTAGTCTCTTTACTGTAATGTCTCTAGAAATACAATCAGTCTCCTACCCATAATGTTTATATAAATAAACTCAGTCTCTTTACTATAATGTTTCTATAATACAAAAGGTAATGGTTCTACAAAATAAACTCCGTCTCTTTATTTTAATGGTTCTACAAAATAAACTTAGTCTCTTTTTTTAATGGTTCTAAAAAAAAAACTTAGTCTCTTTTTTAATGGTTCTACAAAATAAACTTAGTCTCTTTTTTTAATGGTTCTACAAAATAAACTTAGTCTCTTTTTGTAATGGTTCTACAAAATAAACTTAGTCTCTTCTTTAATGGTTCTACAAAATAAACTTAGTCTCTTTATTTTAATGGGTCTACAAAATAAACCTTAAATGCAGTTTCCTCACAGCTTTAGTATATCTTAAATATGTTTTTAAAATGTCTTAGTCCGAGATTTATGAGTCAGTGCCCAAGTAATGACAATATATATATATATATATATATATATATATATATATATATATATATATATATATATATATATATATAGATAGATAGATAGATAGATAGGTAGGTAGATACATCCTACTTGTTTATAATTTATATTCATCAATTCTTGTTGATTACTTGCTTAAGTTGCATTTCATGATTAGTTCAAGTTAGAAGCTATTTTTTCCTCATATCATTTGTTTAACTCGGTGTGCATGATTTTGTTAAATACCTTGTTGGAATTTACGCGCACAAGTTTGGTGTCAGATTTAATCATTTCCAGTCATATTATAACTAATATGGCATTTGTACAAATTCCATACTTTTTTCACCTTTGATAATCATCATGTATTAATAGTTTTGTAAATTCATACTTCATTCATGCTTCATTGTCATTCGCGAAATTACTTTTAGTGTCTTCACTATCATCTGACCCCATTGAGGTTCATCCTGTTACAGGTGGAATACGTGCTTGTACTGGTTGTTGTTGTTGTTGTTGTAGGGTTTAACGCTATTTTTCAGCACAAGATAGGCTATACATGGCGGCCGGTATAAATGGTGGAGGAAGAAAGCATCTGACGTACTATCTTTGGAGCATTTTTCAGACATCTAGAGAATCTTTGCATAATTTTGTTTTTCGTTGCGTCATTGAAGGCTTATGTGTCTCTATAGTTAAAGATTACACAGGCAGAACTATAAAAACCACGGTTATGAGGTTTTAGATGATGAATAGCCTCCTTTGGTTTAAATATCCAGCCATGGTGAACAATGTTCACCTTATATCCGTGCTGCAGTGTTGATATAAATCTCGGACTAGTATTCTAGACGAGCTTCTCGACATCTCTGCTTGGCTTGTATACGCAATGGATGATTACTCGGTAATCTCGTAAATCAGCCCTTTTGCAAATTGAACAGTAGTATGGCAATAGGGCTCTTGCCCCATTAGCTACTCTATGTGTCCATCGACACTTGCCCTCACCTCTAGCCCCCATTACAAGTTATCCCCCACACGGCCCATAGATGTGGATTTCTTTATTTTCTAAACACACTTGATGCGAGTGTCCCAAACATGGGGGTTAGAGTTTCGTGCGGCTGTCCGTGTCCCCATAGGGTATCGAATAAGGTCGAAGAGTTCTACTTGCGTACTACTCCAGTCTGCAGAGAGAGTGAGTGATGATGTACTCAGACGGCAAGTCTATGGTAGCGATCAATATATACAGGCTGCCAAGCCATGAATGCAATAAATATATTACAGGAGTTCTGCTGTATATTGATTTTCGTTACAGCGTGCTATATAGCCTCTATAGGATATGTGCATTAATCGTTTTATGCTGATAGAAAGAGCTCTGAAAAGTTGTCTCATATTAAAGAGATTCTCAGTGGTTGATTAGATACAAAGTGAGCGGCAGTGAAACTATTGACTCACAAAGTGTATTGAAGGAATTTGTGGAAGTTCCAAAGGGGGGTGTACTACTGCCAGAATAAAAGGATTTCAAGTGCCTGAGAGACAAATTTAGGCCGTTGTATCGTTTGAATGCGTCATACAGGTTCATAAAGGAAACTTAGAGCAAATTTATAAGTTGATGAATCAGGGGTGACGTTAGAAATAGAACGAAACAGTCTTGGGCATATTTCTGAGGAAAACGAAACTGAAAAGAAGAACATCGTGCGTAACAGAATACACCTTCAAAAGAAACATGTTAACTCGCCCACTGTGTATAAGGTTTTTCATGACGTTGGTGACGAAGATGTTTCAGAGCAGGCTAATTAGACAGATGCTTCGGGGCCATACGTATAAGAATGGCATCCCAACTCCATTTATTTCGCACATTACCGCGCTGCAAAAGATAGATTTAGCAAGTATACGATGAATGTTTAGACGTACTTTTTAGGAATAAAGTGGTTGAATCCTCGACTGGAAGTTGAACATTATTGGGTACTTGCTACGGTCGTCCGACAAAATTTATGTTGCAATTGTACCCGATGATTATATCTTTGCGCTTGTTGAGGCGGACTCCTTTCTGAAAAATGTGTTACTCAACACCGTAGAAGGTTTCCGCTGTGGTTACGCTGAGATAGGCATGGTCGATTATTTGGCAACGATTGATTTACAGCCTCGTATTCGCCATGGAGAGAACGAGTGAGAGTGCAGCGAAAAGAAAAATGTGGGTCTTTTGTCAATTAGATAAATACTCTCGCGCATGCAAATAAGAAGCTCCATGGTATTGGAACGCAACAAATGCAAAGTAATCTGCCGTGGAAAATATGAAACCTGTGGCATAAGATGCAACTGCGAGTACTATAGAACACACACGCAAATATGACGTGAAGGCATGGTGGAATGTCTCTGCCTGAAATGTGGTATCGGAGTCAAATCACTCAACCAACTTTGCCAGCCTTGTTGATCTCTTCGGTAGTACTGTACATTGCACAGAAAACAATAAAAACCACAAATGCCTGTGGCTGCCCAAGTGCAAGCACAAACAGATATCCCCAAAACAGAAGAAATAGATGAAACAATCGCCAGGATTGAAGCGATTGCAGTTAATGGTCCTGACAAAATAAAAAAAATAAAATAAGCCATTTATGAAAATTTCCCAGTTAGAAAGGCACTCCTCCCTCCCCTAGTATCACGATGCCTACAGTACCACAGCTAAAAGAGCTAGCACGTCTTCATGGTATATATGGAGGGGGATTACCACCATAATTCCATGCATGAATTTTCTAATCTTCCTTGATACATTATTGTAAATGGCTGCTTGCAAGTGCTACTTTCATTGTTCTATATATGTATATTGTATTCTTTATTGGTGCAAAAATTGCACGTGGCAGTTTACAAGTGCTATTTTACTTCTGCATTGTTGTAAATGGCTGTTTGCAAGCGCTACATTCATAATTCGTCATCAATTTTCTATTCTTCATTGATGCGGTCTCTAAATAGCTGCTTGCAAGTTCTTAGATCTACTTTCCTTCTGCGTCATTGTATCTTGCAATTTGCCAATTAATCAATTGATTCTGTAGTTTGTCGTATGGCAAATGCTGTGTCAGTTATTACAAGTTTTCATATTCTATTTATAAACTTGCTTTGTCACCAGTTACACAGAATGCACCTCTGAAGTCATGAATATAATGGTGCATCAAGCACGTTGCAAGTTAGCATCACGGAAGTTAGCTTAAAATAATTACTCATTATGACAACAGATGGCGCTGTGACACGTCAATTTCTTACAATACGACTACTCCCCTGACCCTAGCAACAAGAGGTTATACCACTTTACAGCATGTTTGGGCTTCTTATTTAAAATATCGTTCGAATTATATTACCGTATTACAGTCAGCTGATTTCTCAGAGCATTAACATTCGGAAGAGAGGTGGCCTTCAAGAAGCATACACAAATTAAATGTATCAAATTGTATACAACTAGATGTATGTACAGAATGTTATATTTCCGCTGACCCTTCCCACCCCATTTTTATTTTGGATATTTTGTGGGTGTAATTAACCACTACCTCATGGTGGCAGAATAGGGTAGCCGCTTACAAGAAAGATTTAAGGTCCTAATTTGTTTATATATTCTCATTCACAATGTTATCAATTTAGAGCATGTTTATTATTTTAGAGCGCAGTGCAAATTCTGCTTTTTGTATCAGTAAAGACCTCATACGGTTGAGCAAATTGCAGATAATTGCACCTCAAGGCCATGATTTCTCTTTATTGTTTATTCACGGGAGAGAGAGAGAGAGAGAGAGAGAGAGAGAGAGAGTACATTACAGAGATGAGGATTCTGTTTATTCTCTCATCCCTATGAAATTAAATGTTACTGTTAATCTGCAGTTTACAGTGGCAGTTTATATATATATATATATATATATATATATATATATATATATATATATATATATATATAACAAGAAGTAAGGTAAATATTCAAATTATATTGAATTCTTCTATATGTATGGCATTGATGATTATGCAATAGCGAGCAAGTATTGTCACTAGTTGTCTGTGACAAGTATCCCATATCTCCAATTTCATTTTAAATCTCCAATTACAATATAATAGGAAGAGGCAAATGACTTGAAACAAGGACATCACATACAAAGTATATACTGTAGCATAGCTATATCCTACAAAAATATGAACTTATTTCATTATATAAGAAAATAGATTCTAATAGTATGAAATATATTTTCTATATCTAAATATAAAGAACATTTCCATACAATTTTGAGATGCTTTATTTCCACACATATCAAACTGAGAAATACATTTTTTTTTCATTATTTAAATTCGTATTGATCCATATATGAAGCGATATTTATAGTACAGATAAGATGATTAATTGTAAGGTACTTCACTGATAAAACATCAGACTCCTTTGGTAGCAACTATAAAAATATGATACGCTGAATGTAAATAATATTGCTACCGGTACCAGTAACCAGCTCAGTTTGGTTTGATAAATATTACTGCTACAATATAATACCAGAGTTGCTTGATACATTTGGATACGCAATTAATGTAGCAGATATAAAGATTAATACAAAGTTTTACATGTATCTTCTACAAATGTGATTGTTTGTGTTAGAAGAGTAATCCCCCTTCCACATAATTTTTTCCAAAAAAATTCAAAGTTTTATGGGGTACTAAGAGCTCAGGTTGTTGTAGCATCCATCCCCCCAAAATCACCGCATAAACATCTTCATTTGTCTGTGATGTTATCATTATTTTATCCTGTTTAAAATATAAGTTAATATTGTCATGGCACATAATATATCTGCACAATACAATTATGCAATAAAGCATAAAAAAAGATTATATACAGTCCTGTGTTTACTTTTCATAGGAAATATTGGAGAACAATAAATATTTAATGTAAACCGGCATTGATAAAAACACTATTGTTAGATGACTTAGTCTAAAATAAAAATTATAATACAGGTCTGCAATTATAAGAAGAAAATACCTGTATTGTCTTATTACATTGTTCTTAAGGATTTATTTGCCAATCCCATTTGTTTTTCACTTTCACATGAATAACATATGAATAAAGACAAGCGTTTCACACAATTTGGCTTTTGGACTGGACGTACACTCTTAATTGCAAATTCTAAGGAATTAAAACTGTAAATTCTGGGTTGGCTGAGACACATTTCCTTTTGTATACCACATACATTTGTAAATAATGCCTGAAGAACAGTCAGCATATATTCCCTAGAGACTGTTTCAAAAATTAATCCTAAAAAGCATTCCATTACTAGATCTGTATTCAATATATACACTGTACACAAATACACACTTTGTGGAGAATTTGCTGAGGTTTTTTTGCGGGCAATAAATTAAGTTATTTGTGCTTCCTGTGACAAAGAGCAGCTGAATAATTAGATCTTATGGGCACTATATTTATATCTTTATATTCTTGAACCAATTGATATTTTTTTAAACTGGTTTGATAATGGTAAGAATTACAATAAATAAATGTAAAATCTCCCGTAACAATGTCTTTTGTCTCTGATTAGTTCCAATTCTAGAGATAAAAGTTTCAAAGGATGCAAACCAGTTTTAAAGCTGTTTTTGTTGTGTTTGTTTTCATGTTTTGTATTTTGTTTTTAAAAAATATATTCAAAGGTTGAAGTTCTGTACATTAACAATGCAAATTAAGTATTGGAAAACAATGGTACTCTAAATCTAATGCTTCTGATCGCAAATAAACAGATTTATAAAGTAAACATTTTTATCATGATAAGAAGATGATTTTCCACAATTTGATTATTTCGGCTTTTGCGACAAGATAAGTTCCAAAATGAGGATCGTGATAAAAATAAGAAAACCTTAAGGAATACTTTTTTATGTGTCATTTTACCTTATTAACTTTTTTATGTGCTATTGATGTTGCTCTGAAATATATTATTTTCGCCGGACCATATGTACAATAGAATCACAGGAAAACATAAACGTCTGTCAGGTGCGTCAAAATGGGTGACGTACAATACGATCCTTACAACAAGGGGTCGTTTGATGAAAGCTCTTTAAGAAGAGTACGAGGAGATATATCTTTGTCATTTCTGATCGTTACTTTTCTAAAATAACCAATGTTTCCAAAGTAATGAGAGATATCACTAAGAAGTAGATTTCTTCAACCGTGAAAGTCAATTCTTAGGTGCGTCAAAATTGTGGTTGAAGAAGATGGACCACCCTGCTACCGTGTATGTGTTTTTGTTTTCATCAGGTGCTATAAATCACTTAGATCTTCGAGAAAGCATATGGTTTTAGAGAACGATTAAAACTTCGTTGCTAACGTAAACCTTAAAAAAAAGGGACTGAAAGAGTTACAATGTTTATCGACACAAAATGAATGCCGTAAAGCACCTTGGGGAGCATTAATTATTTCTGGTAAAGGAAAACTTTAGAAATTTAGAGCGCCGTTTTTTGTTTTTTTTTTGCCATAATACCATGCTAATATCTAGCATGCCATTATGACGACAGACGGCGACACGAGTTGACCAACAAAGACGTTACTTATAAAACTTAGTATTTATATTCTTGCAAGGACAAAGCTGTATGCAAAACAGCATTGGAATGTTGTAATTGTAATATGGCAAGCTTATAAACAGAATAAACCAAACTTGTTATAACGGACATAGCGTTTGCAATACGACAAACTTCTGAATTAATACAGAAGTTGGCAAACTGCAAGATACAATGATGCAGAATGAAAGTAAATCTAAGAAACTTGCAAGCAGCTATTTACAGACTGCGTCAATGAAGAATAGAAAATTTATGAAGAATTATGAATGTAGCGCTTGCAAACAGCCATTTACAATAATGCAGAAGGAAAGTAGCACTTGCAAACTGCCACGTACAATTTGCATCAGTGAAGAATACAATATACATGGATAGAATTATGACAGTAGCACTTGCAATCAGCCATTTACAATAATGCATCAGGGAAACTTAGAAAATACACGCATGTAATTATGGTGGTAATCCCCCTCCATGGGTATATACATACCAAGTCGTATGAGAAAGGCAGATATACTTGAATTACACCTTGAAACCAAAACTATTACCGCCACCATCACCACCACCGGTAAAACAACTAAGAGAATTTGCGCGAGAGCGCGATATTCGAAGAACCAGAGGAGCAAAAATAGCCAACATGCTTGCAATACTTGGCTCGCGTGAACAAACAGTCTGCGTGCTGTAGAAGAAAAAAAGTATTCTTGCCTCTGCTGTCGCTGCTGATGCGGTTGAGTATGTTCCTGCATAAACACATGGATCAGAAGTGCTTGCATTTAAATTTCAGAAACATAGTGTAGAGTTGGAAAATAATGTGCCCACCTATACACCAGACAAAGACGCTTGATAACTGCTGACAAATCTGATTGCTGGACTCGTAGCGGTGTTACAAAACATCGGTCACGCTGGGGTCAAAGCAGACATTATCCTCTGCGCTCATCCGCTTATGTCGCTTAGTCGTGACAAGGACGGATTCAAAACTACTACTCCGTGGATTCACAGTGGTGCACGCGTGATCCTAAACCGCAAAGACAGCAGCGCCATCAGTTATAAAATGGTCAATGGCATTTAAACGATTCTAGAAACGCTGGAGAAATACGCCAATGCAAGATCGGGATGGACACTAGAAAGATGTGGGTTAGATCGAGGTTCATCTCTCGACATATCACCCGTTTCGTGGATCCAGTTACATAGCAACACCACTCTGGTTCCCGCCAAAGTCAGTGAACAACGTGAAGAACTTCGATAATCGTTGTTTTGAGTGGGCAATCTTGTTCGAGCTATACCTGGTCGGTGATTACTAAGACATGCTTCGAAAATACCGGTAACACCTGGGAAAACTCAGCTTTGTTGATACTGAATTTCCCCTAAAAGTGACCAAAGCCACGCTGAAGAAATTTGAAATATTGAGACCAGGTATCGCTGTTAATGTGTTCGAGTATGACAAGGCTTGTTTCAGCTGGCATTATCTCCCCACGGACAGAACGATCGAACCCAAATTGATTTATTGGGATCCATTGAGAAAGATGTGACACTCATGGGAGATTTATTATGTTAGATATTACAATTAATGGAATAAAATAACCGTCGAAAATCTGTATGGGCATAACGATGATAACCGTAGCATTTTTACAAATCTGAAAGATAAAATGTTATCATTTGAGAACGCATCAATTATGACGCGTGGAGATTGGAATACTGTTCAATATCTAGATTTGGATACTTATAATATGTTACATTACAAACATGAACAGTTTAGAGCTGCACTCCAGGACCTGAAAAACGAACTGTAATTAATTGACCCATGAAGAAATTCCAATCAAGACTTAAAGATGTGTACCTGGAGGCAAACATCTCCTTTGAAACAAAGTAGATTAAATTAATTTCTTGCGTCTGATGATATTTATGTGAATACAGCTGATGCACTTATCTTACCAGGGTATTGGACCGATCATTCAGCTATTGTTTTGAGTGTGGCTTTTTCAAAGTGTCCAAGGGGAAAAGGATATTGGAAATTTAATGCTCAGCTGTTGATGAATAATAATTATATTGACTTGGTCAAACTGTTTATAGCTGACACTATAAATGAATAATACGCTGGAAAATAAACAGGACCCTCTTCATGTTTCTCTTTCCTGTAATGATCAAATGTTCTTTGAAATTTTGAAAATGACAATAAGGTCTATAATTAGATGTTTCTGTTAGGAAAACAAAAGAGAAACGGAATGAATTTCAAGAAAATTGAACAGGTAATATTAAAATTTCACAGTGGATGGTCCGATTACATAGATGGGGAAGCTCTAGAAAATTTAGAAAAATTGAAAGCGGAACTAGAGGAGTCTCGGTCGGTAACATAGGTGTTATGTGAAAGTCGATGGTGTGAGTTGGAAGATAAAAGCACGGAATACTTTTTAGAGCTTGAAAAAAGAAATTATTTGAATAAAACAATACAGGAAATTATTTATAGATGATGTGATAAATATATCAGACGAAACAAATATATCAGAAGCCCCAAAACATTACTATTTGGAATTATACACAAGTAGAATTGATTAGGCTGATGTTTGTGATATTCTAGAAACTGAAAATTGAGTTTTTAATCACAATATTAAACTTAGTCAAGAGGAAAAAAAATCATACGAGGGTTTACTTAA
The DNA here is from genome assembly GCA_016617855.1 of Megalonaias nervosa. Classification (NCBI taxonomy): domain Eukaryota; kingdom Metazoa; phylum Mollusca; class Bivalvia; order Unionida; family Unionidae; genus Megalonaias; species Megalonaias nervosa. Next base: position 33,835 of record JAECUM010018924.1, read on the forward strand.
AATTGATGAATATAGCATGTCTCTAAAACGAATGGAAAATGTCCTGGCTCATATTTACGACAGAGTTCAATAAATTCTTCTGAAAGACTGTTGGGGGTTTATATGCAGATGAATACTCAATGAAAATCATAGGTCTAACAAAAGAAAACAAAGACATAAGATATTTAAAAATTGGAGACCTATACCAATCATAAATATTGACCATAAGATAGCTTCGAGAACTATTGCAGCTAGGATTGAAAAAGTTCTTCCATCAGTAATCATGATACTCAAAAAGGATTTGTGTAAGGTAGATTCGTTGGAGAAAATAACAGGCTATTATATTATATCATGGACCAACTAGAGAACCAAACTAGATACGGTTTGTAATTGTTAATAGACTTCGCAATGCCTTCGATTCAATTGACTGGAGTTTCGTGGAAGAAAGCTTTACAATCTTTTAACTTTGATGATTCTGTTTGTAAGAAGTTTTGTAATAATTCTAAAACTTGTGTCATAAATAATGGAAATATGTCATCATTGTTTGCACTTGAAAGAGGATGTTGTCAAGGGATCTTCTTGTGCCGTATTTGTTTATTATCGATGTTTATATTTTAGCTATGAATTTAAAGCAAACTGCGGATGTACGGGGACTCGTAGTTGATATCAGTGGGTATAAAGTAGGTCAGTAATCCAATGATGTTTTTATTCTTCTCACTGGATCTCAGCATTCTCTTAAAGCAACTTTGAATATCTTGCAAGACGCTTTTCTCTTATCTGGACTTAAATTTAGCAGAACAGAAAGAAATGCTACTTGGATTGGAAACAAAAATTTTCCAATGAAAGGATATGTACCGATATGGAACTAAAATGGTCTTCTTCCAACTTTACACTCCTTGGTATCGATATTTCTCTAGAGTTACAACAAATGGTGGAAATTAATTATTAGAAGAAACTAATAAAGGCAAAATGAATTCTGGCAAGCTGGAGTCAAAGACATCTTTCAGTAGTAAGTAATGTAATTGTTTTAAAGCTCTTGTTTTGCTTATATTCATACATCATTTTTCAGCACTTCCAAATCCATCAGGAAAAACTGAAGCAGAAAAAAATCGTACATTAAGTTTGTATGGGGTGGAAAAATAGAGAAAATTAAACGTGATATGGTAGCAACCCCGGAGAATGAGGGAAGATTAAATATAATGCGCATTTATTCATTGATATATTAAAATAAGATGGGTTAAAAGATTACTGGAAAACGAGGATAGAGCGTTCCAGAACCTAGTCAATTCAGAAATATGAAAGATATTTGAAATATAGGGAGAAGAAAATTAGAAGAAATTGGTAAGCTCATTAAAAACAGTTTTTTTGGAGAGATGTAATCACCTATCTAATTTGTGTCCAAAGAGATTTCGTGCAATATGCAAGTGTGCATCCATATATGTGTGTGTCTTTTTTGTATTTTTTTGCATTATATTCATTGTCCCTATATTAACTGATAACGACAAATGTTCGATTGTAAATTGACCATGGGATGGTGTTCATCAACTCATGCTTGAGCCTGGTAAAAGCAGTAAAATTTACTGCAGTGCAGTGAAAGATGAAAGTCGCGAATATAATCTACGCGGACTGAATGTTGCCGTGAAAAGCAGCTCTGATGACAAAGACAAAAATGAGTCTGATATCGACCAGACAGCGCAAATCACAGAACAAATTTCAAGTGGGTTTTGCTATGTTGTGGTTCCGTGTGATGGGAGATCAGAGCCGCCAGTCCTTAATAGTGCTCAGAGCGTTAACGCTTCATACACAGTAGAGGTATTCCTTAGATCAATCGAAGTTACAGCAAAATGGATTCGACATCAGCTTGATTTGCAAGCACGCATAATTATGACGGGTAATAATATTTACAAGTTTGCTGAAGCCACTCACTGCTGGATTTGTGAAAAACCTTTCACTGACAAAGAGGAAACGTCGTTCATTGATAAAGAGAAAAGCCGGTCAGCCAATGAAAGTGAAAGTACTGGTTTCAAAGTTCGTGATCACTGTCACATCCCTGGCGCTGACAGAGGTTGCCGCACACAACGCGTGTAATTTACAGCTAAGAATCACCACAACAATCCAGAATTCATTTCATGCTTCATAACCTGATTGGGTACGATGGCCGCTTGATCAAGCAAGCAGTAGCCACAGAATGCGATTCACCAATTAGCGTGATCCCCAAAAACGTGGAAAAATACATGAAGTTTCGGCTGGGACAATTGCGATTCATATATTCGATCCAGTTGATTAACTTGCCCCTGCAGAAGTTAGTGATCATTCTGACGGCAGAGAACTTTAAAATCATACGTCGATACTATCCCACCAACACGGACCTGATCACGAGGAATTTCGTGTATCTGTATGAGAACATGAACGACTGGTGCAAAGTTGCCGAAACTCAGCTTTCGCCGATCGAAACAATTTACTCTTTCTCCGCCGACCACGAACATGCAAAGAATGTTTGGTCTGTGTTCGAGTGCAAAAATCTAGGTGACTATCGCGATCTGTAGCTGGTCACTATTGTGTTGTTGCTCGTGGTCGTGTTTGAGGCTTTTGTGACACCGACATGCACATGTAAAAGGTCGATCATGTCCACTACTTTTCGCCACGCGAATGGGCTGCGATACGTTATTGTCCAAGACCTATAGGTGGAATTGTGTACGGGTATAACCCCGCTGACCCCAACAGGTACATCATCTATCTTGATGTCAATAATTTGTATAAATGGTCCAGTGGGTGGATTTCAATGGCTCTGTCCTGCACATGGTGATCTCAAAACGATGTACACGATCATAATCTTGACGGTGATCATGTATTCCTCTTTCAAGTAGACCTGGAATATCCCGAGCAATTACACGAGGCACACAACGATTATCCGATGGCCCGGGTCGTTGTTGTCCCCGTATAAGTACTCGATCGTTGATGAGTCCAGCCGGAAATATACCGAATGTAACAAACTCGTCCTGAGTCTCAGGACCAACACAACTATGTACTGCAAAATCTGCAGTTGTACTTGCGACTATGTATGCACCTAACCAAGATTCATCGAGTGCTCAAATTTCGCCAACTATCTTGGACGGCTTCGTACATTCAGAAAATACGGGCCTATGCACAAAGGCCATCAATGACTGTGAAAAGGACTTGTTCAAGCACATGAACAATGCCTTGTCTGGGAAAACCATGGAAAATCTGCGTAAACAAATCTTTGTATATCTTGTCCGTGAAAATAGACAGCAGGACAGACTTCGATGGCTCATTGCAGACCCGGCCTCTGAGTCCAGAAGAAATATTTGATGATGGACGTGTTGCCGATCACAACGAAAAAAATTCAAATTCCAACTGATTGAGCAAAATCTATGTGGGATCGTCGAAGCTACTCAAGTATGATGACAAGATCAAACCGTTTGACCAGGATCAGGTCAAGATGCTGTACACCGACACTGACTCGCTGATGATGCAAATCACAACGGATGATGTGTACGCCGAAATGAAACAACCAAGACTGTCCATCGAATTGAATATTAGCAAATATCCGAAGGAACATTCATTGTTTAGTAAAACCAACAAAAAGGTGGTTAGCACGTTCAAAGACGAATGCTCGGGTAATCCGATGCACAAATATGTGGGACTGCGGCCCAAAATGCACTCGATTGTGATTGGCTCCAAGAACTTTAAAAAGGCCAAAGTTGTTTCATTGGTGATTGTGCAGAAAGATCTCAAACACGAACTGTACCTTGAATGTCTTCGAGACCGTGGTAAGTTTGCGCAAACGGCAAATATAAGCCGATCTAAGAACCATCACATGGGTGTATACCTGTGCTCCAATGCGAGCTTGGTGATGGCCCCAACCGGTAACGGGTTGATTGTAATGGAATATCAATGCGTTCCGATATGGTAAACACGTCTACGGACCATGGCGGGTCAGTGGCACGACCTTGTGGCCCACCTTCCAACTCTTCAGGTGCATACAAATATCGAACAAACATGTCTCCGAGCGGTAGGAAGGGAGCCGGCTGTAAAAGCGTTATTTGAGTAACCGCGACAGTCTCTTGTCGAATCACATTGGCTGGTTTTAATCACTTTGTGGTTGTGATTTCATTGTTTAAGGCTGCTATGACCAATGGAAGTCGAGTAACCTATTGCTGAAACCGTTCTGCTCTTACCAACAATTTTGGTGCGTACTAATGACCGAATAACTTTTCACAAGAGTGTGATTAAACAGTAACATCATTACCTTTTCAAGATGCACACTAACATTCCCAACACGTACTCGCACACAGTGTTTGGTTAATAACGGAACCACCTGCGTGTGATGAGACTGGGCAAGGTCTGCCTATTGTGTAATTAAAATACGCAACTGTCAGATTGATGTAAGAACTATGACAGACCTGAGTATTAAAGATTTGAAAATATAATCGAAGCAGAACAACACTTGCGAAATGAAATCACCAAGAACAACGTGGATTATAAAATACAAACAGGCGTGTTTGATAGTAGATGCTACTTGTGGATTCGCTCGGGCGGCAGTTGTCGGTCTTTTGTGAATCACGACAACATCCATCACTGTAGGCGCAACAATCGGTATTATTGTCCCGGCTATATGGATAGTAACCGGTGTATCAGGTGGTGCGGGCAAGTTAATTCGATGCAGCAGCATTCCCGAGTTCGCGTCTATTCCGAATTTCTTGCACCCACACAAACCACACTCAATAAGATCAGTAAATTGTAACTGTGGCCGAGTTTGAGATAATGCTGGGAATATGGAACATTAGAGACAACTCCATGCACAAAAGAAAAGTAAAATTCGAGTAAAGAAAGAATTACCATAGACTTGCCTGATTGAGTACGTCATCACTTACTCTCTCTATATGTAGGATTTTTCTTTCCGAAATCGCTGCAGACTAAATTAATTCGGAACTGGGACTTTTTCATCTTATTCGATACAATACTGTGGACACAGAGAGCAGCACGAGATTCTAACCTCCATGACTGGCACACTCGCATCGCGTGTGTGTCTATACCTCTAGCCACTCCTCAAGATAAGTGATCAAATATCTATGGGCCGCGTGGGGAATTACTTGTCATAAGGGTTTGAGGCGAGGACGGTTGTCAGCAGACACATAGGGTAACAAATGGGGCAACAGTCATATTTCTGTACTACGTGAAATCTGGAGCATCAATTATTTGACCATCATACACAACAGTCGCAGCGGCAATAGAAGCTTCGATACGGCTGAAGTTTTCTTCAATGGCTACTACAAGTGCGATATCAGCACGCCTGCCAGTAAAGGAATCTTGATATGTAACTGCGCTGCTTTATCACGAAGCTGGCTCACGGTCGGACGAGGCTCATCCTTCGCAATTCCTAACACCAGTATACAAGTATGCCTGCTTTATCTCTACCTCTTTATATCCTTATTCCACACTCGCGTGCATTGCTCAAGCTGATTCACAGTTGGCACTGCAGTTGTATGGATTTACCTCACAACTAACCATGGTTCATCTTGGGGAGGTCATAGTAACTCAAGTATACCTTTCCTTCTTGTACATTTCGGTATCGTTATTTCACGGGATCCCTTAAGTCGACTTACAGTCGGCAGGACCTGATATAATAAGAAAACATTGTCTAATTGCCTTTATCAATTATTTTTTCCGTGAGAACATCATTTGCTTTCTCTTTGACTCACATCGTAGCAAACCTTCGCCGCTGATCTCTATAACACATGGTCACAGATCCGAATGTCCGCCAAAACTGATTACGCGACTTGATTCCTGAACCACATTTAAGGCAAGATCGATACCGATTACAGCATGTAACGCGAGAAAGTGTGATTTACAATGTACGTAATAACATGTTCTGATGCAAAGTTCAAAGTGTTTTTTTCCAACAGGATACAGAACCTGCAAATCAATATTAAATAACGTTTTTCCGTTCAAATAGAATTTACTGTAAGCCTGCATGCTTCTCGCTAAATTATCTTATGCCAACTCGTAAATGACCACCTATTGTACCAATAATTTCAAACGCCTTGTAGTGCTTGAATGTTGACTCCACAGTTTCTTTGCACTTCAGTATCTTTTCGCAGAAATAATCTGTCCTACCGTTTACCCATGCTATATATAGCTTCCTGTTATTTTGTCACTCTGAATAATCATACATACGAAAGTCACCACTAAACTCTATTTCTTAAGTTACATTATTGTTACAGGGGTTCACATGTCCTTAGATCCATACAGTTGGTAATCATTTCGAAACCTCTCCTGGTGTCGCTAACAATCTTTAGAAAGTATTCCCACTCTCAAATGTAACATTCCGTGCGCATCTCGCTTGACTGCGGCTTTAAAATTCTTTCCATTCGTTTAATCGCTTAAGAATTCGCCAAACACCTCTTTTGTCTCATACTAAGAAATTAGCCTAACTGATTAAAATTCTTGTTTTCGAGTCATCATTACTAACCATTTTGTTGCATTCGATTGTCACTTTTATCTTTTGCGTCAATTATTTTCAGATGAATAAAAACTATATTTCTTTCTGACGACAGCAAAGTTATTTCCGGTAAGATGAAGCGCCAAGCATAACGTTTCTCCAGAAATTTTATCAACTGACCAAAAAATTAGCAAGAAAGGAAAACAAAAACACAGAAAATTGTATAACCAAGAATACTAGATGAGGCGGCAATGTTACAAAACTCCCTACATGCGTACACGGAAGCGAAAGTCACATTTAAAAATAATTATAGTACAAAAGAAAATAATAATTTTATTTTGTTTTAAAAACAAATATCTTTCTTTATCTGCTAAAACAATTTTATTTCAATTATGAGACTATTTAGTATTATTATTATTATTATTATTATTATTATTATTATTTCTTATTCTTTGACGTAAATGACTTCCACCTTTCCTGCCCCACAACATAGGTGTCTCGAACGTATATTTAACTATGTATATCACATGTCAGAAAAACAAAACAAATGTGTCAGTCTTCTCTTGTTCTGACAGACTCAAAACCTGTTTTAAGATGGCAAATACGGATCGTCTTTCAGTCTTTATTTCTGCAATGCTGGATTCCATTGCATTCAGTGGACACACAATAGATTTCAGAATAAGCAATAGAAGGCACCTGGACGTATTAGGAGCATTGGAGGATTGCGTCATGGGCAGTATCGTAATATGATGACAAGCTGAGGTAACAGCGAAGAACGGACAAGGTGATATCGATACTATGAATGTTTTGAAATTTATAACAGTCATATTGATCCACCTAGCCCTCAGCACGCAGTGCTTTATACTGAGGACAGGGAATTCCATCACGGCTACAAGTAGTTACGAGTGGGCCATCACGGTAAAATGGGTCACATCACGCCAGCTATGATTTTAACGGTAAGGCCATATTCAGGACCAAACGTCTTCTTGTCAAGCTTTACCTGTATTCAGATTCTACAACATAAGATGATACAGATGTTTCCATTATGTACGCAATTTCAGCACATATCAGGGCCATCACAGCCTTTACTTGATAGTGTATTGCATTTCCCCACCTAGATTGGACAGTTCAAGCTTCCGATTGATCGACAGATGTGGAAACAAACTGACCTCCAGAAACCATCGTGACAGCCATTGTACAGTCCGGGTGTCATATCATTCCCAAGTGGTTTACGGGAAGTCTCTCCTATCACATGGAATGGCGTATCTCGATCACTGTACACGAAAAGTCAATTTTACAGTTATTCAACATGACACACAAACACTTCTACATTTTACTTAAAATCATGGCAAAAGATCTGAAAGAAAGTTTCCTCGATTTGAAAGTTTTATTAACGTCGTACACAATGAAAACTGTAGCACTGTGGCAGGTAGAACTTCACCACACCAGGAACTGGAACCGATCCCACCTGTTAGATCGGGTAATGGAAGCTCTCTACTTTCTGAAATCCTGTGTAGAGACCCGGAATATGCCGGCATACTTCATCCCGGAATATAATCTGTTTGAAGGAAAAATAAATGCTGCACGGGTCCACTTTTGTCCCGTCTACTTAATTTTATATCTTAGGGAGCTGGGTTTGTTCTTACGTTTCACTCCATAAAACAGCAACTTCAGATTATGAAGATCCCGGGCCTGAGACAGAGTCTTGGTGTATACTGGAGTGGGATGGAGATACTTAACCTCATGCGAGACTTTTGTTCCCACTATCTCTATACGTATCTATCTCTGAAACACATACTTCATATTCTATCACTGATAAATTTACCTAATATGACAAGACACAGGTTATTAACAAAATGTGTCTCAAAAATAATGAAAGCTACACTTGCATATGTCAACATAGCCAAGATCATGAACACAGGAATGTCAAATAGAAGGAAGTATGAATTGTGTGGACCCTTGCTCCTCATTGCATCTACTAACAATGGCACAGATAGGATTGGGGGAAGACTTAAATTTGCAGGGGTGCTCCATGTACTTGAAAAACACATAAAGCAATTGAAAAACTGTACTCTATAAAACTGCGGCCTCTATTTGGCATATGTAGTATCTGAGCATCAGAAGTGAAAGACTTGGCAAAGACAATTATGTACTACAATGTATCTCACTAGATGTGGGGTATACTAAGGAGAAGATGGACATTATTCCAGATGTTATCAAATATAAACTCTTCCACGTACCAGAATATGACTCACTTGCTTTGGGAGCCCACATTGACCCTGATATGTTGAGGTACTACTTGCTGTACAAATGTCATACAGAACTGGGAGATGAAGCAAATGCTCAAGCTGCCTTCAGTAACCTGATTAGGATCATCATGCTAGTACGATTTGACCCATGTATGGAATTCCGCGAGGTTGCGCTAAATGTACTGGGTCTATGCTATCTGGAGAAGGAGGACTACCGCAGAGGTTACATCTATTTCAGCCGAGCAATGAGTCTACGCCCTAAACTGTTGGTGCAAAAACAGTCCACGTCTACACCATGGCACCTCGCAGTACTAGCGTCCAAATTAATCAACAGGTAAATATTGTCAGAGGAAAGAAACGTAGCTCCCTATCTGTCTAATAATTGTGCATAGAATACTTTATGAGTAATTGCAACATGCTCATTTTACTTCTGATGTTGTATGAATATACACTGTCACAATTTTTAAATATAAGAATTATAAAATATATTCACATGCAGATACCAACTCATATATATTGAAAACTTAAAACAAATGCCCTTCAACCCACGTTGTCCACGGTGTCTAATAACATTGATATATTTCGCCGAACAGATTCGACTAACTGTCATGTTTAGTTTTTAGCAAAGATTTCCATGCACAGTCTAAAATGTTACTGTTTTATTTGAATTTCTGAAACAGGTTCATTTACATTGATTCCGTTTATAAAAGTATGTTTTAAAATGCGTTGATGCTGCATCAAATCAGCCTTTTTGTAGTGAGTGCTGTTCGGCAATTTATTTCACCATAATGTCAATCTTACAATTTGTGTTAATGAAATGGAAAGAAAATTAGGAGTTAGTATTCGAATATTCTATAGAACTGATGACGGCTAAACGTAAAGCATATATAACGTCTTTAGCTTATCGGGATAAAGTGATTGGAAAGTACGAGGAACGATAGTTTAGGATGCTACTTAATGGTAGAGGAACAAGCAGCCCGTTAATCACTCGATAATTGAAATAAGATTTTTGAAGTGCTTGTAACTCTCAATTTTCTGGTACCATATATAAATTATTTTGAGGAAAAATGTTAAGGCTCATAATAACAACATTCACAGAGAGACAAAGAGAGAGAGAGAGAGAGAGAGAGAGAGAGAGAGAGAGAGAGAGAGAGAGAGAGAGAGAGAGAGAGAGATCGTATGTGTGTGAGATGCATTTAAGCAGAAATGTACATTCCACGGTCTCATCGAAAAACACCAATTTCAAAATTTCGTAATTATCCCAGCAAACATTAGTATGCCTCAAATCAGCAAATTCAAAACTCAGTTATTACTGTTGCTATTTTAATATTACTTATTATTTATTTTTTAATCTGCCTTCTGGAAAATCGCAGCTTTAATAAATACCTCGCTGGTATTACACCTGAATCGATCTGTTTAAATCAGATATTCATTTTAACTGTTGCCCCGGGGACTTGGATTGATATGTTCAATATTAAATCGAAATTTGTATAGTACTGGTAAAATAAGCAATTGAACTTAATGTAATAGCCGTCGACTACATAATATCTATAAATCTTAATATGATCAACATTTATTCTGAGGCTAATATAGTGGTACATGTACATTTGCGATAGATCAGAGGTGACATTGGAGGAAAATACATTACTCTTGATGTACAATCGGACTTCGCTGGGCCATTTTCTTCAAGTCGACTAAAAGCAAAAAGGCTGAGGTTCTTAAGATTGTTTATATATAGTGTTCGTTCGAATGTTTCGGAACAATTTCCAATACACAAAATTTGCACGAGTTGTTGCCGTCATGTACAGTAAATAGATGCTATTAAAAAAATAAAAATATAAAAAGTTTATTTTAACGAGTAATTGCCGACGTTATTTCTAAAAGTAGAAAATTTTGGCTTTAATAGGGACCTAAGACCTATTTCACAAGAACATTATACACGGAGAGTGTATTAAATGATCTATAGAACACGATCTTGATAATTCATATCTTGGTTACTGTGGTTTTGAAGTGGAGAAAAAAGAACCTTTAGAGGAAAAAAGTGACGTTGGCTAAGGCACCAAAACCTTTTTCACCATTGACCGAAAGAGGTTTAGATTAGTGGTTCATGAAATCCATGAATACCCTTCCTGGTATTTATACAGGCGAACAATTGTTGAATTTTCTCAAATATGTCACAAACTGAACTACATGTGTCGAGCTGTTTTGAAAATTGAAATATTCTTGATTATGGTTGGCTTAAGTTGGAAAGTATCAGACTAAATTAGGACAAACTAGCAGGGTTGAAACTATCGAGGGGTTCCGACTCGTGTGTTATATTGTTAGAAGTTAGACCCCTCAGCCCTCGATTCAGTGACGGATGCTTCCAATTTTCTTTGTAACGTAACCATGTGGTATGAACCATGCTTATTTATTTTTATCAGATGGTTATGTGAACTATAGTTATCTTTTTGGTATCATATCGCTATGAACCATACTAATTTCTTTGTACCTTATGATTCTATGAATCATAATCTTTTCATTATTTATACTGTGGATGTATCAACCATATTCATATTTGTTTTATATACTAGTCCGTTTTCTTTTCGTAACCTGTTCAGTATGGTAGTCTTATTTCATATGTAGTGGGTGGGTTTGTGAATCTTCTTGCGTATGTGTTGTCATAAATATTTACTTTTCATTTCATAAACTTCCATTCACTCACATTGCGTTGTTTTCACTCCGTCCAAAGATCAATTCGGTTACAATCCTGCTCCATAGATAATGTATGTATGTATGTATGTATGTATGTATGTATGAAGTTAAAGAGAACCAATTAGAAAAAATCAGTCTGAAACAACCCCTCGTGTCCCATAATTTTTCTTGACATGTTGTACGAGACCATTTATTGTATATAGAAGTCATTAGTGGAAACGTTAAATCTGTTTACAAAATACCGCAATAATTTAAACTGTGTAATTGCCGTACAGTTTGCTATAGTATTCGCCCATATTCCCGTTCGATTGTATTCCCCTACCGATTTTAAAAACGAAAAACATCAAGGATATAAAACACACAAAAGCTTAGCAATTTCGTTCACTGATTTATATTTCCTAACCTGACTGTCACCAACGGGTCTCTAACACTGTCTATTTATGGCGTTCAAAGCAAACAGAGTCTCGCGATGTAAACATGCAGACATACTGCTTACTACCCTTTTCTAGTTTCTAGAACAGTCCATTTCAGTAAAGAATGTATCGTCTACATTCAGTATTTGCAATTTCCAGTTTTAATATTTCTAAAACAAGTTGAACAAATATATAGGAAGAACTCTTGTTAATATGTGTTCAAAGGTACGTAGTTCCAAAATTTATGGAATTATTGAGATTATCAAGTACATCACATCTGTTGTTTGAAAACATGGACTCGCCCATGTAAATATGGTGAACGTGTTACCAAAGAAACTCCCGTTTAATTCGAAACGTCAAGTTGAGTGTTTGGGACCCATTTCGATAACCAAGTCAGAACTTATAAATCATGAATGAAAATGGGTACGCTTTATGGATTTTATATATAGTTGATACCTTGTGTTTTTAAAATCGGTGCTGGCGAATGCTATAATTAGATTTAAGCAAATCTGAAGGTTACTGAAAGCATCTGCTGGGGGTAAATACTATATTTCGCTAGGGCATATAAATTCTAAATTTATTGAAGTTATGTTGATACGAGAGTAGAAAATTTATTTAGATAAAGGATAAGTAATATAAAGGATAAATAGTATTCATTATAATTTTATTTCTTACCGCCCCAACTCTATAGAGGTGTAATATATAAAAATCCTCGTGATTGTCCGTACGTCCGACACAAGCTTGTTTAAACAACTAGTCCTGCAGACGTCATATTGAACCATATCCTTGTTTGAAAAAGTCCCACAGTTAAAGGATTTATTAAGATATTCACATCTATGCCTATTTAGTAATTAGAGATAGGAATAATTCTGTGTAGCTCAGTCATAATGTGAACTTCGACCTAGCTGAATTTATAACCATGACTTGTTACAGAATCTTACCATTATCTTTAGAACACTTTTCAAGTGAATAATCTTTTCTTTTATATGGAAAGGTCGAAATTCTATGAAGGAAATGACTTTAAAACAAAGGAAAATAGTTCATATAATATGTTAACTGAAGTTTTACATATCAGTCGTGTGATTTCGTATGTTTCTTTCATTTTAAAGTGTGTTCTATGTTAGTTACCGTATCAAACATTTAATTGCTAAATTCTTCTGCTTTTGACATTTGTTGTAATTACCAACAATTGATTTATTTTTCCTTCGTTTTGTTTTTGACAATTATTCCTACGAATATGCTAATATTATGTATATTATAATTTCACTCAGTCTCTTTCTAAAATGTTTCTATAAATACACTCGGTCTCTTTAAACCTTGAATAAATCGCAAATGGTCCATCGATGTAACGTAAGCTAGTAGTTATTAGTGTAAAAAGTCCGTATACCGTAATGCAGTTCTTAGAGAAAATCTATTAGCGGCAAGGTTTCACAAACCCTTGATTTTGTGAAGACTATGTTTCCAGGATATCGATTCAAATGCCTGGCAATTTGGAAACGGTAGTCAAGAAGCATGGGACGAGGGAACCAATGAGTTATATGGCTTAATTCGAATGTTTTAGTACGTCCTGAAGTACTGTCAGCACAGACCACGCACCAAATCTATTTCCAATTTACATTTCGGTCTTTGTATTATTGACATCTGGTGTCAAAGACAAGTAAATTCCAGATGTTATGCAAATTGTCCAAGACAAGGAAATATCGAATATTTTATCAAACGGTTTTGGGCTTCAAGAGGAATATCGTAATTTTCCTTTTTCATGTCTAGGATGTGGTAGAATAAACTTCTTGTTTTTGCAATGAGAAGCGTTATTTTGGCAATCAGTGATATTATTCGATTTCTGTTTGGAGTTCCGGTGCACTTTTTTGGTTTAGGGCAACAATCTGATCCTTTAACATGGAATATGTCATTCCTATGTCCGGAATTTCACTATATGCTAGAATGTTTTGTGCAAAATAAGTGAGAATGTTTGAATACTACTGCATAATAGTTACTTGCGCAGTGGAAAAATATTAACAAATGAAAGGGTTTTTTGTTTTATATCTAAACGAAACAAATTACATTGTGTTAGATGCTACGAGTTATTTAAATGATTTCTTTAAAGGTGAAATCGAAGTAATGAATATTCATTAGAGATATTGGATTAATTCACATTTTTATTAAGATTATTATTATTATTATCATTATTATTATTATTATTATTATTATTATTATTATTTGTTATGTATATCTATCTTGTATGTTTAACTATTGTCGCTGATCAGAGATTGTAAGGGTCAAGATATATATATATATATATATATATATATATATATATATATATATATATATATATATATATATATATATACCAACCTCTAATTCAAAGGAACTTGATGATTAGGGACATTTTGCATTCTTGAACTACGTTCAGCATTTTTATGTCAGGTGATCAGGAATTATTCAGGCATGCATGATAAAGTAGGGTCAGTGTGAACTAGAGAGTATGTTTTTTAAAACAAATGAACAATCGTTCTTTGATAGATTGATACAATACTTAAACTACACTTGAGATTATATTCTGGGTCTTTCTTGAGCATTAAAGTGATGTGCTTCAGGCAATGGTGTATAATTCTTTTTTTGGGAACACAACACAAGCAAAATGCGATGTTACAAAATGCAAACAGATTGATTCATTTTTATATAAAGTACTCTTGGGTTTAGATTCTGGGTCTTTCTTTATCATTAAATTGATGTGCTTTCGGTATCACAACAAAAGGAAGAAAGAGTTGTTCCAAAATGCAAACAGATTTATTCATTTTTGTATAAAGTATTGTCGGGTTTAGATTAGCAAAAAATGCAAAGAATTAAAATTGTAACAATCCGTTTTAAAATGTATCTTATAGGTACCCTCTATGCACGCCTCCTGAAACATAAAATGTGCCTCTCTCTCTCTCTCTCTCTCTCTCTCTCTCTCTCTCTCTCTCTCTCTCACACACACACACACACACACGCTATACTCCATTTCCGCTTCATAAGTCAAATTTTGCACAACTTTTCATGGCGTATTTATGTAATTTGCCATCTTCAACGGTATAGTTTGTTACACTTCTTCATGCAGTCTATGCAATTTTACAACAGTTTTATTTTACACCAGTCTTCATGACGGCTTTATCCATAACGGTATGTATTAAAACCTCTCATCATGGCGCTGGTGTAGTGTACCAACCAGAATAGTATAACTGTATGTTTAGTACTATCATAATGGTGCGCTACAACTTAACCCTACCAAGTGAGTAAGCCATAACTTGTCGGCGTCTGGATCTCGTTTTGTCAACATGCTCTCTTCGCACATTTGCGGCCCACGCTTCGATTCCCGGCTCCAGAATACAAGAGGGTGCCATGGTATCCCATCCAAGGATAGTGGTTCTCTCCATGTTTTCAGGTTTCCTTCACCCCAAACTGAAAAACAAAAGAAAAGCATTTTTGAGACATTATGAATGCTTAATATTAATTGTTGTGCAATTAAGATAAAATAAAATACAAAACTTAACCATATAAATTGTTGTATCCGTATCAAACATTTTTATTCTAAAGCAGCAGGGAGGGTGAACAGGTAATTTTCTAGGAGGGTCCGTTCGCGAAAATAGAGGTTCCTACAAAGCTGAAAATGCAAGGTCAATAACGCCAAACCGAAGCCTCTAATTGACCGAGATTTCTCTAGTTGGGTTATCTCATTTTGTTACTTAGTTGTTTTGCCTTTTGTGTTTTCAAATTTGTATGCGTGCTCGTTTATTTACCCGACCACTCACTTTTGGTCGTCACCCTCCCTGCTGCTGTCTCTTAACAGAAAATTTTATCGAGACCTATACGATACCTCGACCAAGGATTATGTAAATTTATCGTGATAAATCCGTGTGGGGTAGCTTGTGCTTTTGAAAAGAAGTTTTTGAACTTAATCATATCCATGTCCTCTGAACACCAAGTCTGATGAATGTTTCGCAGAGTATGTGTATCAACTCCATTAAACACAAATAAAATATTGCAGTTGTCTCTGATCATTTTAGGTATTGTCTATATTGCTGAGTAACATATATAGCATCAGTATTATTGTGTCTGCCTCGAGAAAGTATCCGAACTGAATTTGATTGTTTGTCCAGCATCACATCATCGTATACTACGAGATTAATAATAAATCCATCAAGGTCATCTACAGATGAGGCTTCATCAATATCAGTGATAAAATCAATATCATTACCGTCCTCGTCCAACAATTTTGCATTTTCATTAAATTCTTTAAGTACTTCATAAAAATCTCTGATCATCTACAGATGGTGCTACTAAATATAACTTATCCCACTTGAGCCATCTCATTATCAGATTAAGCAACAATTGCATCTTACCAGACCCAGATGGGCCTGTGATAATTGCTCTCATAGAATTTGATAGCGCTGGATGATGCTTGACTGGTTCTTGATTTCGTCACGCTGAGAAATCAATGACATCCATGTTGTAGAAATATAATAAATACTCTGGATTTATATTGTGTTCGATGGAGAGGACCCACCCCCACCAGTGCATTAACAACAGTAATAACAAAAAATTTAAAAAAACGTGCTCTTACACGCAAGTGTTTGAAATGTGGTACAAAAAATACAAATTTATCTCTAACGATTCCATCGCCATTGACAAGTCAAGGAAAACAGGGGGTGATATCGCTGCTTCATTAGGAAAATTACCAGGAGTACCTTGGGCTAAATATCCAGGAGAAAAACAAATTCCTGGATATAATTATTGTGGTCCTGGAACCCGACTTGATATCCGACTTGATGAACGAGACCAACCAGGACCCGGAGAGTATCCAATAAATGCTATTGATCAAGCATGCCACGTTCATGATGTAACGTATAAAAATAAAGATCTACAACAACGACATATTGCAGATGTGAAGTTGATTCACTCGTTAAATTTCATCAAAAATAAATCAGAGAAAAACTTGCTAGCTTCCTAGTAAAATCTGCGATGAAATGTACACTAGTACTAGGGGCCGGTAATTAATCAACCGATTATTATTTTTATAATGGAACCTATTTACTATAGCCCAAGAGGATATTGGAGGGGTAGAGCAGCGATTAGTAAACTTGCTGATGCAGCAAATGTCACACGTTCTTTTGCTGCAAATTGGTTAGCACGACAGGCCATATGGCAAATGTATCTACCACCACCTAAAAAAATTCATTATGCACATTTTCATGTCAGCACTCCCAATGAAGTTCATCAAGCAGATATTTTGTTTGTACCACACGATACCATTAAAATTGGTAGAGGTCAATCGCGCACATACAAATACGCGTTAACTGTCGTTGACGTTGCAAGTAGGTATAAAGAAGCAGAACCGCTATCAACTAAAACAGCAACTGAAGTTGCATCTGCATTTGAACGAATTTATCAACGTGTTGGTCTACAATGGCCACACCTATTACAGATTGATCCTGTCTAAGAATTTCTTGGTGCAGGATCGTCGTCAAAATCAGACGAGGACACACCGCAATTCATCGCGATCAGGCAATCGTTGAGCGATTTAATCGAACACTTGCTGAGCGGTTGTTTGGATATCAGTATGCGCAGAAAATATCCATAAATAAAGTTCAGAAAGACATGAGATCTCGGGAATTGGTTGCAAGACTACCAAGTGTGATAGCTGCATTAAATAATGAAATTACTCGTGCAACTTCTATGAAGCCTACCAATGCAATCACAAAAAAACTTATACCAATACATCGACGTGACTCCTTCTCAAAACAACCAATACTAGGTAATGTGACTAAATATTTATATGAACCTGGTGAACTTGAAGGTGATAAAAAAAGAGCAACTGATCCCATTTGGAGTGTGACGCCACTTAAAATTTCCAGCGTGGTAAGATCCACGGGTAGACCTGCAATCTACAGACTAGATTCAACTGCTCCTCAGCGTGGATTTGTACGTGAACAATTACAAGTAATTCCTGAAGACACACAACTACCACCTCCTTCACTTTTGTAAACTGTCTCCTCGACGTCGATTACACTCAAGACAGGTCAACACCACATTTTCGCGTATGTGACCAAGACTACTATCAATTCTATCTGCGGTAAACTGTCTTGGATTATTATTTGAATACTGCCACAACATTACAGTATTACAGCTTGCACAATGATTATTCTGTCGTTGTTTCAGTGTTATGATAAATTCAACATCGAGATCAAAGTCGCGTTTATTTTTTTGTCACATTGTTTATAACTAGCTAACTTTTTCTTGACAACTTCATTGTCAACTACATCATCGCCATTGCTTGCAGCTTGATTATTATTTTCTGTGAAGTCTTTTGTCTCGAGACACTGCGAGATAGCATAAATTTGACAATTTAATACGATCATCAACTATCCAAACGTTTGTATCAGAAATAGTTAATCCTTGTGACGTTATAGCGTATCCTAGAGTCCTTGGAGTTTTGTCCATCGTTAACGCGCTCTCAACAGCACTCACAGGAACCAAAACAATATCATGAAGAACGAAATTTTGTTTATCACCGCAACCTGGAATCTCAGCTTCAATATTCTGTCGTCGAGTATCTGCTGGGCGATAACACAATGGTACAGGTAGATTTGAAAACTTTTCTTTATGTAACAGAAATAATTGTTGTTGAAGTGTATAACGAACTATCTTTCTTCTTGCAACTCTCAAGTCAGCAGGTCCCCATAAATTCCAAAAATCATTCATAGGAGTTTCTGGAATTACTTCATTCATTGTCTCACTTTGAATCTTATCTGGCTGCAGTCTGATTAATTTCTTAAGCTCTCTGAATTCTGGATCAATAGCTCTATGATTATCAGTTATTTCTTCGTAGTAATCTACAAATGTTTTTAACTATTAATGCGGAGAGGGTCCAACAAAAAGCGGCGGTTGACCATGATCGGCACACATTAGCACAGTAGTATTTTTCGTCAGCAACCACTCAAGAAATATTGTTAATACTTCCAGCGACACCGTGCATATTACATCCCAGATAATAATTTTAGGAATGCATTTTTCACCCATTCGCTCAGGAGTCCATGCGTTGTTTTACCAGAACCACCACACCCATTAAGATAAACAGTCGAATGTCTGGCCACAGGATCATATACCGATGGTGCTGATGATAATTGTGACATCTGTTTATCTTTATAATATGTTTCTTTGGATTCAACGTCAGCAGATTCAGAATAACTAAGTATATTTTCTCGTTTTATTCTCCATTCCCCCCCCCCCATGGTGCATCAGCGCCAATATGTTATTGTTTTAACAAATCCACATATTTTTTATTTATATAAAATGAATCTGTGGCAACTGTAACTGTGGCATCAGAAAATCTGTTTGTCATCGATAATAGTTTATCGAAACGTTCACGAGCATCGAAGATATCAAATGAGTAAACTGCGGCGAGTCCACAACAGTGAAGTTCACAATTGTACCTAATTTAGTTCCGTCCGATGAATAAGCATTACTTCGTCTTATAAATGTGTTTCTCTCTGTTATGTCAGCAATTATAAAATCGAGTTCAGCGTCGTCCGTAATTAATCTTGTTCAATGTCGTTTATGATCATATGATCCTTCTTGCGTAAATTTACTAATTATTTTCCTACCAAGATCTGTTGCAACTTTATTTTCATAATCAGTCATATCAGGATTTTCATCATCAGAATATTTCCTTTGTTGTGGCAACCAAACTTGTTTCTCCGGATAATATGATATAATTGCTTCATTTACTTTCAACGATATCAGATTTTTCCATCAAGCATGTATCGTAATAAAACTATTGGAGCCCAACATTTTTCTGAAACGTGTCTTCCAAACCACGCATAAACAATCGGATGAAGCTTTCTCGGTGCAAATTCGAATGATTCTATATAGGCAGATCCAGTCATGTCAAAATCTGGTAAGGGTCGGCTTATCGCAACTCTGGTCACCTCGTGTGTTGGATGTCCAAATCTCTTAAAATATGCATAACACTCTCCGTATCCAAGAAAACTTCCAGGATAACATGCAACCATATCAACCGAGATAGCATCCTTATAATCGTATTTGGTGTTTGACAATCCGCCGTGTCCGTATTCGATACAACTAGGTTGGACATCAACAAGAAATTCCGATCTTGTCAGCGAACATGAATTTTTCCCCTGAGCAAAGTAAGCAGCAACTGACGGAACGGTAAAACAATTACTCAGTAACTGCTCAGCATCATTGGCATATTTCTACGCAATATTTTTCATTTCCTCGCGGAGAAATTATGTACGATAAAAATCTGCATTAGGCCGTACAAACTGATCATACTTCACAGATTCTGAACTTTGAAATAACCATACGGACATAGGATCACTCTTACTTATATTTCTAATAAAATCAAACATATTATCATTATAAAATTTAACTGTCTTATTTCGTGGAAATATTGTTTCTGCCGACGTCTATGAATGTGCATTATGATCAATAATCTCTATCGGAGCTCCTCTTGATTCATAGTTTGAACAATAAAAAATTTCCTCGGTTAAAGTCTTTACTGTTATTGGGAATTTCAATTATTTTTTCCTAGTTCAGCATCGTCGATTATTGACGCTCCGGTATTTTTAACTCTTTTTGCCCAATCATTTAATTTTTCTTACGTCTTAGATCCGTTAAAGCTTTTGCACGTATCGCGTTTGTGAAGTGTTCAGTAACTCGCTCAGCTACACATTTTAGCCATGACAGTTTGAGATCATCAATGCTAGGTTTATCATTTAGCGGATCTATCGCATGAACAGCTGCAGTCACAGGATGTGCTCGTTCATAATATGGTTTGTCAATTCCAGTCAACATTCCAGGTTTGGAATTTTTATTTAACGTGACAATATTTCCAGTGTGATGTAATCGAACAGGGTCACGTTTGTCACGGATAATCCAAGTATCGTCGTCTGTCGCCACAATAAACTTTAATCTAAAAGAGTATCTTTGATTGTCGAGATAATTAATAATCTGCTCGCTTGTCATTCATTGTAGCATCGGCGACACTCACGATTGTAAATGTTGGCCACACATGAGCTGCACCATCGTCGCGAAATTCTTCCTTGGCGGCACAAGTACTTTAAATCAGAGTTTTATTTGTCGGATCAACCAGAGCTCGCCTCGGCAAGTCAAGGGATATTCTGTCAAGATCGAATCTGGCTTTAGAAGGCTTGATTGTAGATGATCTCATAAATTCCTCCAGATTCAAACAAAGAATCAATGCAAATGTTTAATGATCGGGTCTTCATTTCCTTGTAACAAAGCTTGTGTAAATGAATTCTGTGGATATCACATGCAAAGTGTGCAAAAAGCGAGTCTAGGACCAAAACCGTGTTTACGATGTGGTGTTGGGGTTAGAGGAGAAACTCAGTTTTGTGTTCAATGTGGTGGTAAACATACAGCGAACTAAAACAATATTCTGATAAAACAAAATAACTCCGATGAATCTCCCATAAAAAAACGCTGAAGATTATCTCACCAGGCTTTTAAGATAATTATTTAGACAATTAATATTATTATATAAATGGAGCAAAATGAATTTGCGATACATCCCATCATCAAATATTATAAACCATCTCGAGATGGTATAATTAGGCACTGTCGATTAAAAAGTCCAGTCGGTTCTGTCATTAATACTGAGTATCTCATATTCAATAACGAGGGGAATAAAATGTATCTCTGTCATAAGTTTATTTACGAATGTTATTATGGATTAATCGAAAAGGGTCTTGTGATCTATCACATTGATAGAGATCCGAAAAATAATCATTTAAATAACTTACGAGCTATTACTTAGGTTAAAGTTCTGCATGTTGAGGTACTGGTAAGCACGAAAAACACGCAAAGATTGTTAAATCTACGAATATAGAGACAGGCGAAGAAATAATGTTTCCATCGTTGAATGCATCTGCCAAATATTTCGATATTTGAATGCGTTCGGTACAATATGTTGCAGATAATATAACCAAATTAGCATGTTCAAGGAAATACAAAGAAAAAATAACATTTCAGTATTATACGGCAAGAATTGTTAAGGGAGATAACTCTGTTAAGCAAAGCACTCTCTCCGGTAGAGCAATTAAACAGTTGCCCCGCTTGTTACTAGGCAATATTATATGACTACCACGATTAATTTTTTTGTGTAATCGCAACTGTTATTCTCACTAACTTAACTGTATGCTTGGCAATTATCTGCTAGTGGAGCAGCGTAAATTGTAACAGTACAAATTCGTACAATGATATCTAAACCTTTTGACTTCGTCCCTGAAAAATTTAGAAAAACAAAAAGTATATTGTTCACAAATTTGATGTGTAATTGTACATGCAATACAGGTAAGTTATTTTTTAGATCTTCCAGGTAAGATAGCTGTATACAGACCTGCATATACTTTAACTCGGCAGAAATGTATGTGTGATTATTTTATTCAGTGTGTTTGTATTGACGCTGAAGTTTACAATAATTCTAATTTATTCAGTATATTGATCGCATGTAGGTCAGCATAGGTAACTTCATAATAATTTCTGAAACATATATTTATAAGGAAGTTCCGTGGCGCAGTGCTAGAGTGGAGGATTCTCATATTCGAGGTCTTGACTTCCATTTCCGTGACTGACACATTGTGGACGGTTAGCGACAATAGCAATTTTTCATAATAAGTGGGGGATCCGCACCAATTTACACCTCCTTACCACAAACAACGTGTTGGGTGCTGTTTTGCACTCTCCCCGGGGTATTAATTGTGGGATGTGCGTGATTATGAAAACTGGAGCCCTCAAAAATAAACAATTGGGTGATTTGTGCTCACAACTTACTGAAGAATGTCTCCAGAAAGAAAAAAACACGCCTCATGGGGTGCCCATCGGCCATAAGAAATGCCTCAATAAAAGGACCCTAGTGTGTCCCATGCAAGCCATAAGAAAGACATCAATGAAAGGACCCCATGGAAAGGCAAAATACTGGCAAATGAAGGGACCCCGTGGAATGGTAACCGCTCATCATTGATACTGTTTATTTTGGGAGGTTATTTTTTCATTAATACTATTTTTATTTTAAATAAATATTAATTATATAATGAATTACGAACATATTAATGTTATTATTTCTGCAATTCAAAAATTATAGACATGACGGTATAAAAATTTTTGATCAACTTAATCCTGAATAAATTATTTGTAATTTTGAATTATTACAACAACGAAAATTCGAAAATAGATGTATATTACCAGTTGATAACAGATTCATAAATTTGATTCAGCAGTCGATGATGCAATCCTTGGCAGCATTCGATGACACGCATGTTAAACAATTTGTTCCACTTGCACACGCGACTGAGAAAATTAGATCAGAATTATCTCACGAATACGAAACAGAAAATATTGTGAATACGCGTGTAGGTTGAGATAGATTGTGTCTGATTGTGAAACGAGCCATAATAAAAGCGATGTCATCAGTGACTGTGAAAGTGAAAGTAGTTACAACGTCAGTAACAGCTAAACAGAATCAAGGGGGGTTTATAATTCATTTCTGATTGTAGTAGAAAATATTTATTTTTTAAATTTCTGATATATAAATATTAATAAATAAATCTGAAAATAATTCTGAAATCATTAATAAATTCGAGTAATATACCGATCAGTTAGATGAAATTGTTTGATAATCTGATTTAATTTGGGCAATATACCCGTCAAGTTGATGAAATTATTTAATAATCTAAACAATTATGGGCAAAATACCCGTCAAATCTATGATATTGACCATTAATCTGAAATAATATTAAGAACGATAAAATCATTCTGAAATATAAAATCGTTGATGAAATTGGTTAATAATCTGATTTAATTTGGTAATATACCCATAATCTAAAACATTTTGTTAATAATCTGAAAAATTATGGGTAATATGCCCGTCAATTTGATTAAATATTTTGGTGATCTGAAATAATATTAATAAAGATAAAATCATTCTGAAATCAACGATAAAATCGTTGAGGAATTTGACTAATGATACGAAAAATTATGGGCAATATACCCATCAATTTGATGAAAATGTTTGATAATCTGATTTAATTTGGGTAATATACCCATCAATCTCACGAATTTGACCAATAATCATACCAATTACTGGTAATATACCCGTCGAATCTGATAACTATGACAAAATCATTGCGTCAGTAATCAAAAATATTAATAACAATGATAAAATCATTGAATCTGGAAAATGAAAATGACTATGAAATATAAAATCGTTGATAAAATTGTTTATTAATCATAATAAATTCGAGCAATATACTCATCAATCTGAAGAATTTGACTAATAATCATAACAATTAACGGTAATATACCCGTCAATTGGTCAATAATCTTAATAATTATCGGTAAAATACCCGTCAAATCTGTGAAATTAACCATTAATCTGACATAATATTAATAACGATAAAATCATTCTGAAACATAAAATCGCTGATGAAATTGTTTGATAATCATAATACATTCGAGCAATATACCCATCAGTTTGATGAAATTGTTTGATAATCTAAAATATTATGGGTGATATACCCGACAGTTTGATGAAATTGGTTAATAATCTTAATAATAATGGGTAATATACCCATTCAATCTGTGAAGGTTTCAGAATCAGATTCAATGATTTTATCATTGTCTTTTTTATTCTGATAATAATATTTATTCAGAATCAGATTATGTTTTTAAGTTGATCAAATTCAATGCAAGACTGTGCATAATTCAGTATCTGATCTCTATCGCACACAATCGTAATATGTTCTCGCTGCAGATCATTTAGCTGTTCCTGCGTTACCAAAAATTTGTCATCGCCGTATTCATCAAGAATTATATTAACACTAAATTTTCTTCCTTGACTTTGTCAAGGGGGGATAGTGTCAATATTGTTCTACCGACACTTTCGAGTACCTTTTTGTTGGATATAAAAACTCTCACGTGTTGGTACATTACAATATAGCATAAATAATTAATTATTTGACAAATTTGTTTCTTTGTTTTACAAAATCATGATCCTGGTGTTTTCGATGAATATCTATGATGACGTTCTACGAACGTACATACAGATTTATGAAATTGATTCTCCTCTCAAATTCAACAAGTGTCCGGTTTGGTCAGTAAGTTTGAAATGTATCCTTGATAATAGCGGATTATGACATCGCAGATAACAGGATTAATTGGTTCTGATACAATTAAATGTCCTGGAGGTACAAGAGGAGAATTTGTATATAAAATGCATCCCTGCTGGGCCTGATTGGATTTTTCAAGGTCTACTTGATTACTTCCATCAATTACATCATATACAAGGTTGACTACGATCGTTGATGTAATATTTTCAATACCTGGCGATATGTGGATCATTGTTGTGTGTTAGGATGTCTGCCGGTGGGTTTTATTTTTCTCCATGCAGCAACGATTTTTGGAAAATAATCATCAATAACATCGTAGACTTTCTTAATATCGCTGTAAATTTTGAAATTTGGTAAATCAGCCTCAGATATTGCCATTTTTAAGAAAATGAACTCTTGTTTGTTATCTACTAATATAACAGACTGCACAAGTTTATTTTTGGAAAATTCAAGATCATCTTTAATTTTATTTGTATGTGCCCTGAAATAATGTCCTCACGAAAGTTTTCATTGAGATATTCTATTTCGTGATCGCGAAATTTAATGATCAGATGTCCTAGATTTAAATTATAATAGTGAATAATTTTATCAAAAAATTATATAATCTTATCGAAATTATATGTATGTTTATAATAATCAAGTTGAAGATTCCAGCTTATAGCTTTATCTATGTACTTGGACGCCAGATCCCTTATTAAATACAACCATATTTCAATATTGGGTGGGCTATTTTCTATGTAGTCAACCCAACCCCCAACCCCCTAATATTTCTTTCGTCTGTAGTATAATTAGTTCGTTTTTGTTGTTGTAGTACGTGATAAACCGGTGGAACATCAGGCCATCCTAATATACTTCGGATCGATGATTATTATATATCAACGGAGTAGTTGGTGGAATTTACTTCAATCGCCAATGATAACGTTGGTTCGTGAACAGTGATAGCTATTTTGGATTCTTTTCCTGTGATAGATTTAATTCTGCGTTGGAATTCCTCATTGATTTGTTTGGTCTGATAACTGCCTGTAGGTAACCTCACAACTTGCCAATCGGGGGTTTCATCGGGTTTATTTTTGTTTGTAAATACCAGTGAATTATTTGCTTGCAACCCACCGATTGACAGTGATCTAATATTTGGCCA
Organism: Megalonaias nervosa; assembly: GCA_016617855.1. Taxonomy (NCBI): domain Eukaryota; kingdom Metazoa; phylum Mollusca; class Bivalvia; order Unionida; family Unionidae; genus Megalonaias; species Megalonaias nervosa. Next base: position 59,955 of record JAECUM010018924.1, read on the forward strand.
ACTGTAATAAACTCTCAGTTGTGCTAATGCTATTTCTTTCGCTGGAATCGCAGTTGGAAAGCTAACGCTGAACTCAGGATTGATTGAGCTTGCTGATATCATTGTGTTTTTCAACGGTGTTGTATTAGAGACGATCTGTTATAGTAATTCTTGCGATGACGACATTATTATTGAAATCCCGATTTTTTAAATCAGGGATTTTTTTGTAGATTCTGACGCAGTTCGAAGTCACTGTCGTTGCCTCGTGGTAAATCCCGGATTGAAAAATCAGGATCATTTCTGTGAACTCTTGATCTGATATTATTCCATCACTGAGATCTGATGATATCAACGAGGATAATTTGGAGTATGCTAGCGTCGCCGTATGCAGTTTTATTGTATACTCGTTAAATTTATCAACCGCGCACGTTGATATTTTCTTTGCGATGATATTAAGAATATCAGCAACACCGGTTATAACGGCAACACCAATTCCCATTGCTGGTGCCATTATGTATGACGCTGACAATGTTCCGATAACCGTTACTGTTCCAGCGATGACTGTAGATGCAGGGTATACTATTATATTAGTAACAACGACACGTCTGCGGTAATTAATTTTTAATTACTGTATACTCGTCGATGATATTTTTTAGTTGGGTATGCCACGAACACGCTTGCTCGTAACTAAAAAGTTGAACGTCGATTTGGGGTTTGATTCATTATATTTTAAGTACGTGGTAGTTTAGCGACTAATTCAAGACACCAATAGTACAAAACGGGGTTGCCTTTTACTTCGGGTTCCACCACAAATGTTTCCTTGTCGTTTTGATCCAGTACTATTAACACAGATCAAGAAGATCCGCCTGACGGAGTCAAAAGTGGATAACGCCGTGAAATTGTAGTAGATATTGGAAATGTTGTAGCGCTGACGAGTATTGAGAACCTGTATATACCGGTAACCTCAGAGTGATGTTTAATGGATTTATGAGTGGTGACCATAATGCTGATCCAGACGCTGCTATATATACTGCACCATCAGTAATCGTTTTTATGTCAGAGAGTTTAATATCAATAACCGCTGAATTTCCCCAAAAGTTATTAATAGCTCTATTTGTGTTTCTCCGAAAATTTACAAACGTTTGTACGTGAGTAGAAAATTCAGGTCTAAAAGTGGCCAATCCATCATTGATTGTTATCAGTGATGTCATCGTCGGAATGTTGTTATCAACGACGTATTTCTTCGTTGCAGCGTCGTCGTTTGATTCTGGTTCTCCAAGACCAGTAATTTTATTATTAGCCATATTGAGAGAATCAGTCATTGTATCACCGGCAGATAGTAAATGATCATCAATCTCAGTTCTGATCGTGTTGTTGTTGCTGCCTATGTAGCTTTTTGTTTTGCCACATCATAGTCTGATTTTGGTTCTCTCACATTAATAATTGTATTTTTACTCATGCTGAGATCGCCATATATAATATCTCCAATTCTTATGATACGTCCAGAAATTTCTGCCATGAGTGTCAAGACTGATTCATCTCAATTTTTAATTTTACCGTTTTTACTAAATACGGCTAAGTAATTTTCGGTTGCATCTGGAACTCGCAGAATAATATCTGTCAACGGGATATTACTCGTCCATAATCGTCCTTGTTTTTCCTGAAAAACGACGACTTCATTTTGGTCCACATTTGCGAGATTCAAAAGTTCAGCGAGTTCGTCCTTGTCCTGGTCAAGGGTTGCATATTTAGATAAGTCACCTTGCTGAGTTTTACTCAGGCGAGAAGATCTTCCATAAATATCTACCACTGTATATTACACACTAAGACCTGTTTTAAACGTTGGACAACGTGGTATACTCGTGCACAACTTTATGGTGTGTTGTTGATGATGACACACCCTCGAGTACAGAAAGTACTTCACGGCCACATATTGGCGGATCAGTTATTGTCTGTGTTGGTACTGTTGAATACCAAATTGGAATATTTTGCGTACTGCTCACATGTTTTGAAAATTCTTTTGGTGTTGCCAATCCATATGAATCGAAATAAACAATTCCAAGTGGATCAATCGCGTAGGCAACCCAACGAGTACTTGGAGCAGAACTTCCATCGAGATTAATGATACCAGTGTCAACATTGTTTGGTTTGTAAGGTATTTGATCACGCATAAAAACACCTCTGAAGTTTTTGATGTTTAGCATTTTAGCAGCATTAAGTAAATCAAAATTTTAGATAGGAAGAATCAACGAAGTGTCCAGGGAAGTCTTAAACATTCTCCGTACCATGAATGTGGAGTTCCTGGCAGTCTTAGACCCTTTCCTTTTTTCTGGGACTTTTTATTACGTGACATGTTGCTTTCTTTAATGCCATCCCAGCAGCAGTTCCAATAACACCAAGTGCAGCTGCTTTTGCAACAGCTGGGGCTACAGCTGCTATCAACGCTGGTATAGCTGCATGAAGTGGAAATTTACCACCCGTCTTAGCGATCTCTTTAATGGCACCCGCAGAAAGATTAAGTCGTATTCCTATCTTTCATTGTTTGGCTTTATTGAAGTGTCTGAGTTCGCGTTATGACAATGAGAGTTTATTCGGACCACCTTGGATTTGTTCTTGTTTTAATGATATTTTTCTTCCACAATTCTCTTTTGATACTGATTGTAGTTTTTTAATCTGACCAGGAATCAGACTGGCACTAACATGATGATATGACATTATAATATCATGAGCGATTTAATTACATGTTTTCTACTGAGGCATCAATAACTCTCATTCGTCCACCAACACCTTCAATTAGCATTGTTTTATCTGAGAGTATAACAGCGATTGCTCTGTAACCACCAGAAATAACAGGTGGACAAGGTATTGTAGGTAGTGATCGTGCTACACGAGCTCAGCAGTGTACAACAACGACAGATTGTCTGAATAAAATTTAAATGTTCCAACGAAAAGTAATAGATTGGATACAGCGTTGTAAAATCACGCTGAGATATCTGCAACCAGAATCAACATTCTGATCACGCTCATTAATGTCATCAACCGATGATAAACACGTGCTACATGATTGCGATCAAAACTCAATAATACTTCTTTGGATAGTTCCTGATGCCCATTTATCCTTAAAGAAACTTCGCTAACTCCAAGCGTGTCATATATCATTGAACTTCGTTTTGGTATGTTTTCTCGTGCATTTTCCTGAAATGCGATGAATATATGTCGCGATGCAGAAACACCCTGCTGTGATGTTATCTGCCATGTAAATAAACCAAAAACTTCACTTGAAATACTGTCTGTGGTTATAGTCAACCATAACAATGTTGATATACCACCTTGATCCATGAAAGCGAGTAACCGTTGTTCATCGGCGATCGATGAAGTCATTACTGGCATCCACAAGGAAAGTTTTTTAAGTCTTACTATGCCTGCACCAACTGCGTTGGGTCGCCAGATTGCATCATTGTCGTTGTCATTTCTAACAAGTACAACTGTATGCTTGGCTCCGAAAATAACCTTTCTGACATGCCTGCAGAATCCAAATGCGATAATGGCATCACACATGAAAACTCCTCTTCATCATTTAACATTAAGCTACGTGCGGCAAATCCTAAGTTGACTCGTTCTTTGATGCAACGTCAGTTCCAGCTGCGTTTAATGTTACATTTATGCTTTCTCGATGATCAGTTGTATCCTTTGCAGACATCATTGACGGACCAGTTGACCTCGAGTAATCTAACAAGGCCAGGTATCGTCGTGGCGATATCGACGTTTTCCAGGCATGATTAAATGTGTCTTCCGTCAATCATGTACGTGGCGCCTTTAGGTCGATCTAAAATTCCGTATGCAGTACCATCTGCTTGCAAAAGTCTCCATTCTATTTCAAAGAATGCCTCAGCGGGTAAGAAATATCTACTTGTATACTGAACTTGTAATTCGATTTTTCCACGCTGATTTGGCTCTCGTGCGTCATAAGAATAATATTGATAATCGCGCACAGATTCATCTTTGAGAACTGGCGCATCCATGTCAAATGCGGGATCAGATACACGTTTGAACATCTTTATTATATTTGTTGTCGTCTAACGTGAAGATCACTTCCAGCTATCAGACTAGCAGTTATATTTTTTTTTCTTTTTCTGATAGTGGTACACCAGCCTACTCTGCTAGTTTTTGATTTGCAGCTTGATTTATTATTTTACTAACATTTGCAGGCATAACTTATGTGCTTGGTAATTTTACTGATTGCGGTCGGGCTGCTTGTGGTCTGCTTATTAATCGTGCTAGTATATCCTTAATTGCCGAGACTGTTTTACCGGCGACATCACCAAGACCACAAGTACCTTTATCACGAACAATGTCAATAGAATTTCATTCCCAGTTGTTTTAGAATCGGTATTGCGTTTGGGGCTATCCTTCTGAATAGACTCCGAACATCACCGTAAGTCCCTTTATACGTAGATAATCGCGAATTTATCACCCTGACCATTACAGGTCCACGTTGAGCATTATGTATAATCATCTCATTTTCTTGTCACTGATCTAATTGTATACCCTTAATCACTGCGGTAATCATCATAGATTTCATTAGTGAGGGACCGATAAACATTAATATTCCATGATACCGCCTGTAAATAATCTCTGACAAATAGCAGCTGCTTCATTAATGATTTCTGGGGAAATTTTGCCCGCTCGTTTTCTGCCAATCAAAACTTCTAGTCTTTCAACATCGGCAAGGACGTTATTGGGGCATGGAGTAATAAGACCACTTCCTCGAGTGGCCCAATCGCTCAGCCCACTTCCAGTTGTTTCTTCTGCTTCTTCTTGTTTCATTGCTCGTTCAACCTCTTTAAGTTTTGACTTCATTTCTTTTTCTCTTTGTTCTCTTGCTTGGTTTATTTGTTCAATATAGTCATCTACTGCCTGGTTAAAAATTTTAAACTCATTAATATCTCTCGCAGTTCTGATTTGCGGATTATAAATAGCGATGCGATATACATCCCTAGTCCAATCAGCAGATTTCATAGTTTAAACATATTCGGGTTTTAAATATTTTTCTCTTTCATAATATCCATACGCAGCAATATCCATTATTTGGGTTTTGTCCCTGATAGCGGCAATACCTTCAGGCCTGAATTTATCTGTAATGCTAATTCTGGGTTTTGGTGGTTCAGGTTGTGGCTGATCTTCAGGTTCTGGTGGAGGAAGTTGCCCGGGTGGTGTTGGAGCTGCTTGAAGACGGCTAGGCAATTTTTCAAGAGTTTTGTTGTGCTGCCTCAGTTGCTATAACAATTGTCTTTGTTGATTCGATAATTGGTTTAAATAACTGTTCTGCACCTTTTACAAATTCCACGTGAGACTCCTGAAGAGCTTGCAGTTGTTGCTTCACAGAATCACGGACGGGGAGATATTTCTTAAATGCCTCTAGTCGCTGTCGATCTAGTTTAGCTCTGTGAGATTCTATTATTGATATAATAATGATTTAATTACACCACACTACAGCAGCAGGGAGGATGACAACCAAAAGTGAGTGGGGGCTAAGTAAACGAACATGCATACAAATTTAAAAACACAAATGTAAAAAAATAAAGTAACAAAATGTGCTAACCCAATTAGAGAAATCTCGCTCAGTTAGAAGCTTTGGTTTGGCGTGATTGACCTTATATTTTCAGTCTTTGTAGGAACATTTATTTTCGCGAACTAGAACATGGCCTGTTCACTGTAATGTTATTTGTTATTGAAGAATAACTGTAGAAGGCGTTCTATACTATTTATTAAATACAAGACATCAGTGCAGCTAGAAAGGGGAGTAAAGACTGCCCTGAAAGTATTTTTCCTATGGAACTTAAACCCTAGTGAACACTTAACATAAACCAGCTGTTGGTGTGTATCAGTTCCAGTCCAGTGTGGAATATCTGATTACTTTGACTGTCAAGTGATATTTCAAAGCTAATTAGATTAAGGCTTACACTACATTCACCCTCCCTGCTGCTTCTACTTTAAAATATATTTTGAAGATCTGAAACAGAAATCAACATCCTAATATGATTCAAGTATTTACTGAATACAGTTTACAGTGAATACCATGCTGAGTCTCGAGCATTATAAATTGTGTTTGTGTTTAGACCATACTACCATACCTGTACCTTAAAACAGTGGAGATTTGATTTTAATCAGACTGATTTTGAGACTAATTTAGTTGTATGCATGATACATCTGTACACGTAGCATATAGTATCTGATTGTTCAGTACCTAGAATTCAATACAGTATACCAGTCGATGTGACATGAATGGTCTGACATGTCTAATGTATGGCTTTACTAGCCTTTGGGGACAAAAGAGCAATACATGTATAAGGTTCCATTCGCAGAGTGAAGTGTCGTCTAAAAATACCTATTAAAAGACTTCGGAGGTGTGTTGATTGCGACCAGAGGTTTTCAAAGGGGAATCTTGTCGATGGAGTTATTAAATTATTAAACACTAAAGTAGAAAATTTGAAATGTATAACATCTGCAGGAGAATAACTGAAGTTTAACGTAAACAGACACATTTTAAATGCTTAATTAGATGTGCAGTATACAGTAATACAGTCAACAACATAATACATTTTTATCAGTATTGACAAACATTAAATAAAACTGGTATCCTTTGATAGAGATATGCAATATTGGAGCAAGAAAAGGCAAATTCATTTTACAGACATGCGGGAACTTCTAGAGATAATTGAATTACATTCAGTCTTAATATGTAATCTCCTCACAGCTTTCATATATCTTAAACATGTCTTTAAAATGTCTTAGTCGGAGATTTATGTGTCGATGCCTAAGGAATTGCAATTATGTAGAGGTTTACAAATACACGTGACACTAGTGTGCCAGTCATGGGGTTCTCGTGCGGCTGTAAAAGTCCCCCAAAGGGTATCGAATAAGGTCAAAGAGTCCAACTTCCGTACTACTCTAGTCTGTATTCAGACAGCAATTCTATGGTAGCGATCAATATAGTCAGGCTGCCAAGCCATGAATGAAATAAATGTATTATAGCAGTTCTGCTGTATAATGATTTTCTTTTCAGTGTTCTATATAGCCTCGATAGTATATGTGTATCAATCGTTTTATGCTGGTAGAAAGAGCTGTGAAATATTCTCATACTGACGAGATTGTCAGTGGCTGATTATATTCACAATGAGCGGCAATGAAACTATTGATTCACGAAGTATATTGAAGGAATTTGTGGAAGTTACAAACGGCGGTTTACAACTTCCAAAAGGGTGGGAGATCAACTGCGTGGCTCAAATTGAGATCGTTGTATAGTTTGAATGCATCATACAGGTTGATTAATGAGACGAAAAAAATTGTACGAATTTTCTGAAATAAATTCAGAACACATAAATAAGTTGGTGACTCTGGGAGTGACCTTAGAATAGAACGAAACAAACTTGGGCAAATTTCTGAAGCAAACAAAGCTAAAAAGAATCTGCAGAATATCGTCCATGAAAGAGTACACCCTCCAAAGAAACATGAAAACTCGCCCACTGCCCCTGTCGTTTTTGATGACGTCTGTGACGAAGATGCTTCAGAGCAGGCTAATTAGACAGATGCCTCGGGGCCATAAGTATATGAATCACATCCCAACTCAATTCATTTTACAGAGCACAATATCGCCCTGCAAAAGGGAGGCGGAGCAAGTAGGTAATGAAATTATTAGAAGCTATCTTCAGGGACAAAGTGGATGAAATTCCCGATGGAGAACTTCGATATTATTGGGTACTTGCGACTATCGCCGGACAATATTTATGTTGGTATTGTATTCGATGATGACATCTTTGCATTTGTTTAGGCCGACTCCTTTCTGCAAAATGCTTTACTTAACACCCTAGAAGGTTTTCGCTGTGGTTACGCTGTGGTTACGCTGACATAGAAGTGGTCAATTATTTGGCAAGTATTGATTTACAGTTTCGTGTTCGCTGTGGAGGGTACGAGTGAGAGCGCTGCTAACAGACAAAAATGTAGCAGTGTTTTTGTCAATTATATAAACACTTGCTCGTATGTCAATAGGAGATTTCGTGGCATTGAGACTCAACAAATGCAAAGCAACCTGCCTTGGAAAATACCAGCCCTGTGGCAGAACATGTCATTACTAATATTTTAGAACACACACGCAAATATTACTTGAAGGCCTAGGGGAACGACCCTGCATGAAATCAAAAACACAAAAGCCTGTGGCTGCCCAAGTACAAGCACAAACAGATATCACAACAATAAAACAAATAGATGAAATAATCGCCAGGATTGAAGCGATTGCAGGGTCTGATCATGACCAAATACAAAAATAAATAAAAAAATAATAAACAAGGCCATCGATACAATTTTCCAATTAGAAAGACTCTTCACCCTCACATTAATATAAATAGTACCACAGCTAAGACAGCTCGCACGGCAGCATCATATACAAATACCAAGTAGTATGAGAAAAGCAAACACACTTGAATTAATGTTACCTATCTTTGCCCTGAATCCACAATTATTACCTAAACCACTGCCACCACTGGTAAAACAACAAAGACAATTTGCTCGCGAGCACAATATTCGAATAGCCACATGTGCATAAGTTTAAATTTCAGAAACGTAGTGGTGAGTTGGAAAAGCACGCTGCCATTATCCTCCCCACCTACACACCAGGCATAGACGCTCGACAACTGCTAACAAATATGATTCCCTGAATCGTGGCGGTGTTACAAACTTTTTGGTCACTTTGTGATCAAAACAGACATTGTCCTCCACGCTCATCTGGTTATGCCGCTCACTCCTGACAAGGACGGATTCAAAACTACTACTCCTTGGATTCACAGTAGTTCATGCGTGATCCTGAACCTCAAAGACAGTGTTGCAAAGATTATCGAAACGCTTAAGAAATACACCAATGCAGGATTGGGATGGACACTCGAAATATGTTGCCAGGTCGATGTCCATCTCTAGCCGTATCACCTGTTTTGAGGATCCAGTTACACAGCAACGCCAAACTGGGTCCCGCCAAGATCAGTGATCAACATGAAGAATTTTGATCACCGTTGTTTTGTGTGCGCAGTCTTGTGGGTGCCATACCCATTCAATGATCGCCAAGACATACCTCCAAAACACCGGCAACACCTGCGAAAACTCAACTTTGGTGATATCGAGTTTCCCGTACAAGTGACCAAAGCCATCCTGAAGAAATTTGAAATGCTGAACCCAGATATCGCTGTTAACGTTAATGTGTCAGCGTAAGACAAATGTTTTTATCTCCCTATGGAGAGTGTTACGACCCTGTAGTTTTAATTCCATGTGTGTTAAAATTTGAATTCTTGATAATTCTTTTTATTTCATTTTTATTTCATTTTTATATCATTAAATATAATTATTATTGTGATGATGATTATGTTCGCAGGGTCTGATATTTTGATAGAAACATCGTGTTTGTTTAGAACGTAAATGTGACTCGCGTAAGCACGATTTTTGCATGACGGTTTTGTCGTTGCAAGTAAACAGTCAGAAATAACTATGTAAATGATTGGCTGAGACCACGGTCATTTCTAATAATACTTGTTGACATTCTATACTACGTTGGCGAGATTTCGAAATCCCCATGATTTCTTCGTGCGTGTACATGAAATGACGTTTTAGTTTGCTTTAAATACTCAGGTACCTGCGAAATAGTCTAGAGTCATATTTTAACATCTTAGAGAGTCACATTGTAACATCTTATAGAGTTTCTAATACCTTAAGAAGAAGGTATTCTTTTGTGCTGGAAAGAGTTGATCGTTCGTACGTTTGTAGAACAACATGTGTTTTGTTATTGATGAAAGCTGTACTTCGTCTACCTTTTAAAAAATAACTATTTTCCCTGGAGAACTACACAACTGCTTTGGACAAAGACATTTGATGAAATTAATTCAAAATTGGAACAGGACAGTACAAATTGTGATTCACAGTGAAAATTCTGGACACTTGTGTAAAACCTTCGTCTGACATCATCATCCGCCATCTTGGAACGGAATTGAGATTCAGACTTCACTTTAGAACTGTTTATTCAAAGGACTTATGTGTTTTCCACAATTTTAGGACAAATTTTTGGATCTTCTTCGTAAATCGTAAGTCTTGTTTCATATTTTTACCTTTTCACCGTGTTTTCTAGGGAAATAAATTATTTT